>JBBPLZ010000087.1:0-25633 GCA_038090055.1 Hemileccinum hortonii | reverse complement strand
TGACTGGAGTTCTCTGGCGCTGATTCATGGGTTTATATACTACATGGGTGTTTGTACTTATTTGTACCTAATCTATCCTAATATGTCATATCCCTGTGCCCTGGGCTAAGGGTGTGAGTCATCATGAATCATGTAGGGTCATGGGTTGTATCTGAAACGCGAGATAAGAAGATAAGACACTGCCTTGATAAGGGCTGTGGTACGTGAGGCGTTTCAGGATGCTGTGTCATTAAAAGGGCGTGTGATGGGTGCGGCATCAGAATGGAAGTACCAACATGAGGTGAGCACAGCAATGGATATGAAATGAATGCTGTGATACCGAATGGGGTTAAGTCACGTGATGCGTTCACATGACCTTGAAGCGAGAAAAATGACAAGTCCACATCATGTCTTGAGATGTGACTGTGTGGTCTCCTTGTCTGATAAGATAAGATGAAGATAAGATAAAATAAAAGAAATAGGGGCTTCATGAAATGAGCGTTTGTTACAGGGAGTTGGTACAGAGTCTGGAATAGGAGCCAATGAAGCCCAATATCAACAATCTTGTTGCATTGATGATGTGTTAGGAACTTGGTGTCCACTAGCATATTGTGTCTCCAGCGATCTTGCTGGGTTTTCCAATGTGACATCAGCAGATTTCTGAGGAGCAGACCCTTCTTGTGCTCCTTCAGGATGTGGCAGACAAACTTGTAATCTATGCCTCCCTCTCCTGCAGCAAAATACCAGTAGAGGAGGTTGATCTCTTCATTAGTTGGGAGCAGAGGAAATGGCCCTTGCTCCAGGGGTTTATCGAAAAGAGAAGATATGCTGACTGGTACATTCCATTGGAAGGACTGTATTTTCTCCCCTGCTAGAGGAGGAGAAAAGTGTTGAGGAAAAGTCAGAGGCCAAAAGGGGTTGACTTGAGGAGACAATGGGATTTCTGGGTCTAATGAGGCCATGTAGTAGATCCTCTCCAGAATTGGAGGAAGAATTGCGCTGATGGGAATTGGGTAGATAAGATTGGGAGATTGCAACATTTTCAAGCTGGGTGATGAGAGTATCAATGAAAGGTGGAGGTTGTGTTGGTAGTGGAGGAGGAGAAGAATGATGTGGGGCTTGTCTCAGTCTGTATGGATTATCTGGCAGACTGGTGAGAACAGAATGATAAGATGAATCAGATGACTGAGTCGAGTGATTTCAGCGATTGGCTGCTTGTCTAGCATAAGATTGGTGCAAAGCAGCACAACTTTGTGCTTTGTTTCTGAGAACTCTGGTGATGATAAAGGGATAATTCTGATGATCAATTATATTGTCAGATGATTGTCTAATGACATCCCTCTCACGGTGATGGTGGATTTCATTTTGTTCAATAGCTCCATTGCAAAGAGAGCAAGGAACTTCAAAAGGGACTCCAGGTGGGACTATACATGTATGTGTATCCCTAACTGGGCAATGTTCCATAGGAACAATCAAGAGTTCTCTGACGTTATCAGGATATGGAGTGGGACAATGATTCCAGATAGGATCTCTCCTTGTATTCAAGGGTATTGAAACAACCAAAAACTTTTGATAGTGCAAAGTGTATCTAAGCTAAAGTCTGAGACAAAAGAATGAAGAAAAGGATGAAGATTGAGCTTTTAAATTCTCAAATGATTCTTTGGGGGAGAACCAAGAGAACTTGACTGGATCTCTGTGGTGCTGATTCAAGGGTTTATATACTACATGGATGTTTGTACCTATTTGTATCTAATCTATACTAATATGGGATAACTCTATGCCCTGGGCTAAGGATATGAGTCATCATGAGTCATCTAGGGTCATGGGCTATACATGAAACGTGAGATAAGAAAATAAGACACAGCCTTGATGAAGTCTGTGGTGCATGAGGTGTTTCAGTATGCTGTGTTATTAAAAGGGTGTGTGATGGATGCGGCATCAGAATGGAAGCACCAACATGAGATGAGCACAACATGGAAATTAAATGAAGGCTGTGATACTGAATGGAGTTGAGTCATGTGATGTGTTCACATGACCATGAAGCGAAAAAGATGACAAGTCCACATCATGTCTTGAAATGTGATTGTGTAGACCTTGTCTGATAGGATAAGATAAGATAAAGGAAAGTAGGGGTTGCATGAAGTGAGTATTTGTTACAAGTATGGATTGAGAATTGGATGATTATCTACTTATGCTTGGGAGTTGGTAGTTCTTAAATGTAAGTGTAAGATGGTAGTAATCAGTTTGCATTCTGATCTCAAAGAACATAACAAATGTTTCCAGAAAGCAGAGAAGAATCATTAGTCCTCCTGGAAAATGAAGGAGGATTATGCTTTCAGTTTCAACAACATATCTGCCTATATGTAGGCATTGATAGATGTACAGCAAGACAATCTGTACTGTCTGGATCATAGGCATGTACCACTGTTCATTGTGTGAGATAGTGGAAGGCATTGTGATATCAAAAGATGGACTCTGCTTGTCTAAGTGGGGCTCATAACCTTTTGGAATACAAGGTACTCTGAATGGTGAAGGGACATGGGGAATGAACCTCAAGTGGGAATACTCACTTGAGTGATTGAGCAATTGTACAGAAGCCAAGAGTCTTGTTCAGAGAACAGTGAGATCAAAAGAGAAGAAGTGAATTCAACATAGATAAGATATGCTGTAAGACCATCTTATACACCTGTACAAGCTAGAATGATGGTGTGCTATGATGTGAGAGTATCAACATATCACATCATGCTTCCACAAGATGAGTAGTGTCTTGCGTGATAAGATGCAATCTTATCTCATGGTTAGATGATCTATTTCACATGTCATCTAATAATAGATATGACTTGACATGAGTTACATCTTAGTCATCAGGTCTAGAATATTAGCTGCATGACTAACCTAATGACTGTAGTCAGTCACATTAATGACTATATCTATCATGCTCTTATCCTAATGGTATTAGGATAGTGTTTGTCATGCTAAATGTGTAACTAATATTCTCAACACATTGTTCAACAGGTCATCAACTACCTTGCTGTCCATTTCCCCTTCGACATCAAGAACAGAAAACTTGTTAGAAGAAATAGAAGGAGAAACAGAAGAAGAAGATATAGAAATAAGTCCTTAGCCAAAGTAACACCTCCCAGGTTCACTCAGCTTTGCCTTTTCCTGAGTCCTTTAGTCCATCAGTGGCCATCTGGTGCACACAAGCCTCAAAAAGGTCAAAGTAGTAGGCTTGCACCTCTTTGGTCATTCATGAGGGATTTCCAGAACCTTGTTCACCAGTGGAGGGAGTGGCAATCTCCCAAGTTTGGGTGCAGGGGGGTAGATAGGTGGTGCAATCCATAAGTGGGTTAAACTATGGCATGCCCCAAGAATAGCAAGGTTGAGTACAGTTACAAGATAGGTGTCCTACTTTGTTGCAATTGTGGCAGGTGCGCATCTCTGTCTTTGATTGGATAGTGTGAGTGTCCATTAGGGCCCCCCAGCCTGATTGCATACCTGTTTTGGTAAAGCAATGTTCTGAATGGGGTTGGAACTGATTAGATGACAGGTGTGATCATTCCAGTTGCATCTGATTGAAGATCTTCCCAATCAAAATGGCAGTTTTCTGCCACTTTATCAGGGTATTGTTGATTGGTGAGTCGCATAGAGATATTTGGGCATAGATCTGATAGTCTATACCCTTCTTGTGCAGTCACAGAGCTTGGCTTTTGGTGAGGTCCACATCAATGTGAAGCAGTTCAAACTGTTGCATGAAAGTTTTGATAGGCATGTTACCCTGCTTCAAAGCAACCAACTTTTGATAACATTCTTTTGCGATGACATCAATCCAGAAGTGGCTTTCTAGCTCTTTTTTCAGCTGACCCCAACTAGGCTAGACTGCAGCCTTCTCTGCATCGCCACTTTTCAAATCTTTCCTCTCCATGTATCATTACAGAGTGATTTGCAAAAAGTTGGCAGCCTTGCCTTCCATGCACAGTAGGATGGTGACCATAAATTGTTTGTTTGTAAGCATGGTTTGGCATTGAACCCACACTGTGATCTTGGTCCACCAACTATGGAAGGTAGAGCAGTTACTATTCCAACTGCTTGGATTAGCAAAGGCTTTGTATGATGTAAATTGTGCTAAGGGGTTATTCTCAGGCACAGTGAATGGGGGAAGGAGTTGCTGCATTTGTTACTGTTGCAGTGAGGCTTGTTGCTGGATAATGTCAGCAAGGAATTGGAATTGGTTAATTATGTCTTGCCATGTCAATGAGTTTGTAGATTCTCCTGACATCTTTACTGTTTCTTATCTTCCAAAGAAACTCTGGGGACTCAGAAGAAGGGAAACTTGTTGTCAGCCTTGAACTAATAATGACAATAGCCTCTAGACAATAGGCTGGAGGAGTTGATAGAAAACATAGAGACGACGATGACAAGCAGAGAATATGAGGGAGACAACGAAGATGATGTTCGTGGTGGGAATCGGGAGAATCACAGTGATGAGGTGAAGCATAAAGTTGTCCTTTGACAGGGGACTAGACTGGCAGAGTAAAAGAGGAGTGGTATTCAGATATACAAGGTCCCTATGAGGAAGGGAGGAATACAAGTGAACAGGACTGGGGAAATTACAGAGACTAAGGTAGGGTTTATATAGAGAGAGATGAGTTTAGGGCAAGCATGGGAGATAGAATGGCATGGAACGTAGTAGAATGTGATGGAAGAAAGAAGCACGAATGTGAGAGGAAGAAGTTGTCCATGAGGCATGACATCATAGTGATGTCATGGTCTAGGCCCTAGGTCAGGTGATGTTTCCTGTGGTCATGTGCTCTGGTTACATGACTTTGGAAAGGAATTAGGGGTAAACGGTGCTCGGGAATCACATGATATGAGCGAAGTATAAGGTAAAGAAAAAGTAAAAAGCGTACGATGTGGACATGAACTATAACAAAACTGGTGGCAGCAGAGAATAATGTGGGAGCAGAGGACAGAGAAATTGGGGCAACCTATGTTCCAACCAGGATCATATTTGGAACAGATATAACAAGGGTCCTGCTGGTAGATTCAGCAAGGATGGTGACAATGGGGAATGGCTTGTTGACAAGCAGCAGCAAATGCGGCGGGGTCCTAGTTATCATTGGGATTGAAATCAAGGGGAATGCTGAAGTTGTCTACAGCAGGGGAGCAGGAACATTTAACTGGTAGAATACAAGGGCAGCGGCTTGTCTACAATAAATATAATGGTTAATGCATGAGGACCATGATATAAATGATAAAAGGGGAACACAGCAGGTTCAACTTTCAGTAGTCCTGTTCAAGTGTTGTTGGCTTTGGACAACTTAAACAACAAGGTCCTGAACTACAGGAGTGAGGAGTTGATAGAAGATGTAAAGATAATAGTGGTGAGTGTTGATGACAAGGGATATAGTGAAGATGATGCTTATGGCAGGGAGTGAGATGACAATGGTAACAAGATGGATCATAGATGAGTCCCTTGACAGAGGATAAGACTGGTGATTGGAAAGTGGAGTGATATTCAAGATATACAAGGTGCCTACTAAAGAGGAAGGAATACAAATGAATAGAACTGGGGAATTACAATGAAGAGAGAGGGTTTATATATGTAGAGATAAGTTAAGGGCAGACTTGGGAAATGGAAAGTACTAGAATGTCATGGAATGTCAAGGAACAAAAGAAGCATGAGTGTGAGAGAAGAAGTTGTTCATGAGGCATGACATCATAAATGATGTCATAGGCTAGACCTCAGGTCAGGTGATGTTTCCTGTGGTCATGTGCACTGGTCATGTAACTTTGAAAAGTAAAGCTAATAGTAAATAGTGCTCAGGGATCATAGGATATGAGCAAAGGTAAAGTAAAAAAATTTGAGAGAACATACAATGATGGACACAAACTACAACACAAACACTGTCTGTTGCACCTCCCTCCAGGTGTATGGGATGCCTTTCTTGGTGAGGTCATTAAAGGGGCAGGCAATTTGTCCAAATCTGTTAATAAAGTGATGGTAATAATTACAAAGTCTGAGAAAAGATTGAAGTTGTTCTAATTTTGTAGGGACCAGCCAGTCAAGAATGGTATTGATTTTCTTGGATTGCATGTCAACTCCATTTTTTGAAACAGTCATGTTTAAGAAGTCAACTTCATCAGTGTTAAATACACATTTCTCTGGTTTGGCATAGTGGTAATTGTTGTGAAGATATTGCAGGACCTCCATGATGATGGTGGAATGTTTGTCATTAGACTTTCCCTTGGTAAAAATACACATGTTGTCCAAGTAGATGATGATGATAGCATACATGTCATTAAAGATGTTGTTCATCATCTACTGGTAAGTGGGCAGGGAATTAGTCATGCCAAAATACATAACAATGGGCTCATAAGCCTCAAGTGGTGTGATGAAGGCAGCTTTTTATTCATCACCTTCCTTGAATCGGACATTGTTGTACCCCCATTACAGATCAAGGCAAGTGAATTTGTCAGCACCTTTGAGACAATTGACTAGAGAAGATATTAGTGGTAAGAGGTATGAATTTTTTATGGTTCTTTCATTAAGATAGTGATAGTCCATTATAAGACATTTTTCATCGATTTTCTTGGGAATAAAAAAGACAAGTGTGGTTTGAGGGGATTTAGAGGGCCAAATATAGCCCTTTTCTTGTTCATTGGAAATAAACTTATGAACTTCTTCTATTTCATTGTTAGCAAGTGGAATGACTTGTCCCTTCTTGGAAACAAAGTTGGGTTTGAGGTCAATAGTGTGGTCCCAAGGTTTGCAGACTGGCATATACTTTGACTCCTCTTTGCTGAATACATTGAGGAAGGTGTGATATTGTTTTGGGATTTTTTCAGCAAGTCCTTCCTTGATGAAACAAATGTTGACATTCCAAATATCTTTGATTAACTGTGGGGTATTAGTAGCATGACAGTTACACATACAATGAGAGAAAATGATTGTTTTTTCCTCCCAATTGATGAGAGGATTGTGATATTTGAACCAGTCATAACCTAGAATAATATTGTGAGTTTCCAGGGTTGCAACTAGTACATCCACTCCTTCAGAGTGTCCCTGATATGTGAGAATTGTTGAGACATAATATGTTATTTGTCCATGCTTTGAAACTGTCCCATCAGTATTGGTGATGATAATAGCATTAGAAAGTGGAAACATTTTTATACTGTTATTTTTTATCCATTTTTCATCAATGAATGTTTGAACTGCTCCAGAGTCAAGTAATATCTTGGTAGCACATTCATGCCACTCATCATTTTTCTGAAAGGAAACATTAGTCATAATATTGAACTTGCCTCCTTGAAAGGTGGAAGGTTTGACATGAGAGAAGAAAGCACAGAAGGATTTGTAAATAGCAGAAAGAGATATTTTTTCTTTTAACAAGGAATTAAGTACACTTTGTTTTAATTCCAGTGCCATGCCAAACTGGGATGCCCTGTTGGAATAAGAATCATACATAAAAACATTGTTCAACATGTCATCAACTACATCACTGTCCATCTTTCCTTTGATATCAAAGATAGAAAACTTGTTAGAGGAAAAAGAAGAGACAGAAGAAGAAGAAGAAGAAACTAAGTCCTTAGCCAAATGAATGCCTCCCAAATTCATTCTCTTTTCCTGAAGTCTTAAGTCCATCAGTGGCCATTTGACATCATGTGCCTCAAAGAGGTTGAAGTAGTAGGCTTGCGCCTCTTCAGTTATCCATGAGGGATTTCTGGAACCTTGTTTGCCAGTTGATGGAGTGGTAATCTCCTAGATCTAAGTACAAGGAGGAGGATATGTTGTGCGACCAGTAAGGGGATTAAATTGTGACTGGCCATGTGGATGATGAGGTTTTGTACAATTATGGGACAGATATCCCACCTTATTACAGTTGTAGCAAATGCATTTTTTCATTTTGTTCTGGATAACGCATATATCCATGAGGCCCTTGACAAGATTTTGCTGATCAAGATGGCAGTCTCTTGCCATTTCATCAGCATATTATTGATGGTGGGATCACGAAGTGAGATTTGGGCATATATCTGGTAGTTGATGCCCTCTTTGTAAAGCCATAGCACTTCGTCCTTCATAAGGTCTGCATCAGTATGGAGCAGCTCGAATTGCTGTATGTATGTTTCTATAGGCATATTGCCCTGCTTGAGTACCACCAACTTACAGTAGCATTTCCTCATGACCATATCAATTTAGAAGTGGCTCTCAACCTCTTTCTTTAATCTCCCCCAGTTGGACCATGTAGCCACTTTATCCATGTCACTTGACCTGGCATTTACCCTGTCCATATATCATTGCATGGTTATGCAGGTGAGATCTGTGGTTTTACCTTTCATTTGTAGTAGGACAGCAATAGTGAATTGTTTATTTGTCAGCGTGATCTAACATTGAATCCACACTGCAATCTTGGTCCACCAACTATGGAAGGTGACATGGTTGCCATTCCAACTGCCTGGGTCAGCAAATGCTTTATATGATGTGAAAGAGGCAGAAGGGTTGTTGCCAGGTACAGTGAACAGAGGAAGGGGCTGTTACATTTGCTGCTGCTGCAGCATGGCTTGTTGTTGAATAACTCCAGCAAGACATTGGAATTGCATGATTATGTCCTGCCATGTCAGGGCAGCTGGTTCTTCTGACATCCTTACTGTCCCTTATCTTCCAAAAGTACTCAGGGGATGTTTAGAAGAATGGAAACTGGTGGTGACAGAGGACAATGAGAGGATGGAGAACAGAGGGATTCATGTAACCTAGGTGCCAACCTGGGTCATATTTGGATCTGATATATCTGGGGTCCTGCTGGTAAATGTGATGAGGACAATGGCAACAGAGAGTGGCTTGGAGATGGGCTTCTGCTAGAGCAATAGGATCCCAGTTATCATTGGGATCAAAACAGAGAGGAATGCCAAATTTGTCTATGGCAGCAGGAGCAGAGATTTGTATGTTTAGTTGGTAAAAGACTAAAGCAGCAGCTTGTCTGGAATGTTTGTAACAATCAATATATAAGTGCCATGGCATAAACAATGAGAAGAAAACATAGTGAGGTTCAGCTTTGTGTAGTCCTATTCAAGTGTTAACAGCCTTGAACCCTTAATGATGAGCACTAACAATGACAAGTGCGAGGAGTTGAATGAAAGCGATGAAATGGTGATGATAGATGTCAAGAACAATAGAGATGGCAAGGACGATGGAATCATTGAGGATGGGGACAATGATGATAATGAGATGTAACATAGACGAGTCCCTTGACAGAGGACAAGGCTGGTGATGAAAAGAGGAGTAGTATTTGGAGTGTACAAGGTCTCTAAAATAAAGGAGGAATACAAGTGAATAGGACTAAGGGAAAGATGACAAGGTAGAACAGTTTATATATGTAGAGGAGGTGTTTAGGGCAGGTTGTCTGAATATGAATTATCCTAGGGCAAGATGGGAAAATAGAACATGATGGAAGGTCATAAAATAAAGGAAGCACAAACATGAGAAAAGAAGTTGTCCATGAGGTATGACATCGTAGGTGATGTCATGGTCTGGACCTCAGGTCAGGTGATGTTTCCTGTGGTCACATGCACTGGTCACATGACTTTGGAAAGTAGAACTAATGGCAAATGTGCTCAAGGATCCAATCGATGTGAGTGAAGGTAAAGTAAAAAGTTTGAAGAGAGTATACAAATGTGGACATAAACTACAACAACTTGAGTGATAGAGCAATGGTACAGTAGTCAAGAGTCTTGTTCAAAGAACGATGAGATTGAAAGAGAATACATAAATTTGGTGTAAAGAAGATGTGCTATAAAGCCATCTTATATACTTGAACAAGATGTTTGTTTCTATGTATGATTGATCCTAAAAGATAGAAGTTTTGTGGTATTCTAACCAATAGCATAAAGCACTAGAATAAAGGTATGATATGATACAAGAGTTTCAATATATCACATCATGCATTCACAAAATGTGTAGTGTCTCACATGATAAGATGCAATCTTATCTCATGGTTAGATGATCTATTTTGCATGTCATCTAATAATAGATATGACTCAACAGAGTCACATCTTAAGTCATCAAGATTAGATAATACTTTTAGAACTAGATAGTAATTAGATTGCAACTAGTATTCTCAACACACAGAAGTGATGTTGGGCCCAGATATCTTTGTGATCATTAGTCATGATCAATTGCTCCAATCACAGTCCATAAACATACCTTGAGAACTTGGATCCTTTTATTGGTGGCAGTTTTGAGATTGATGTAATCAGAACCAACATTGGCAGTAATGCATAGTATGTGCTCTCTTCAATAGCAACCTTCAAAAGTGTGTTGTTCATGGCAGTCGATGCATACTTGTCATCCTTGTGTACATCAATGTGAAACAAGGATGTATTATGCTTGATGAGGTTGTGTCACACAAGATCGGCAAGTGACATGCATTGATATTGTGCAAGCAAAAAAAGTCCACTAAATGCAAGGAAGTATGCAACCAGGCTGGATAACTGGTATCCCTTCCTGAGCACCTTCAAGTTTGTGATGTCAAATACATCAATATTTTTGCCATTCTGTGGGCTAGGTGGTACAAAAAGGTAATCAGTGAATGTGGGGATATAATACATCAAGGAGGATTTACAGGGAACCATGGTTGGCCAGCATGTTCAGGATTGAGCAAGAAGACCTGAGGTCATCAGGTTGTAAGCTGCAGAATGTATGTATGCTCCCTATTATAGGACATATATCACTAAAGTGTGAGTATAAACAAGTCCTCATAGCTTGGGGCAATGATGATCAAAGAAGACTGTCTGCTTGCTTTAATTTGTCTTCATTTGACCATCAATGACTGAGGATGGTGATGACTGAGCTAGCTTGGTGGAACAGTTCTCCAATTCCTGAAGGTCAACATGTCATCCACCAATAAATCTTTTTCACAAATATATGATATTGGTGATTGATGACTAGTAAAGGATGCAATAACCTGTGTGTCTCTTGGTCCCTTTGATATATTTGGTATTGTTCCAGGTTTAGAGTCAAGATGTCTATAATTGGAAATGGCATTGTCTCAAGGAATGATAACATCTTCACAAGTTCAAATGAGTATCACTCTAGGAAATATCATTGCAATGTTTTGGCAGCTGCATCCTGGGATTTTGGTACATCCAAGAGAAACAATACATTTACATGTACCAAGGATTGATTATGATTTGATGGAGATTTATATCAAGATATCTGTCAGTCTAATCACTACAGTCCAATATGGTAGTATACAAGTGCAAATGGCTTGGTTGAGTAAGTAAACCAAAACTCAAATAATATCAAAGGAGCTTAAAGCAAAGGTGAGTGATCTGGTCTACTTGCTCTTGAGCTACTGAAACAATGCTCTGACAGGAAGATAGACCTTCTTGTCTGAGCATGGTACTAAAATCCCATCTCACCACCACCATGTCCACCAAAATTGCTCAAGATTCCTATGAATTCAATATGGTATGCAAGGCCAGACTTTCTCAACACCATTGCAAATGACATGCTGTTGCCCATGATCATAAACACTAAGCATGGGATGCCACTGGACCTCAGCTGCTGGAAGTGTCTTTGAAATAACAATGGGGATGACTCTGGTGTGTGACATGCTCTGCTGTGCATCCTGCCTTGCTCATATTGTACCACACCTTCAGTGTTGAACCCAGACCTGGAGAACCTTCCATTGTTGGATCCAAAAGATCACTGTCTCCTTGGCAACCCATCTGCAAATGCTGCTTCATGTGCAAATGGCACTGTGCTTATGACTGGTTTGGGTGCATCATCATATCTACCAGCTCATATACCATGGCTATGAAAGACCAAATATATCAGCAGAAAGGGTGTGCAATGCAGTTCATCCATGCAAGACATGTACAGGTCTCTCGATGCTCCATCCTTCATGCATGTTGCTCACTTGTTCTATTATGAAACCACTCCTGCAATACATCAATGTACCACATTCAGCCCAGTTGTGAAATATTGATACCTTGTTTGCTGCATGCAACAACACTACTCAATCTGACCTTCTGATGCTCCATCATCCAAACAAGCAAGACATGACAGCTGTCAAATTATTTGAGATATTTCTGGATGCATATATTTGGGCCAATGCATATGATTTGTTCAGTTTTAACAAAAAGCCTGGTGATAAGCCAATCAATGTCAGTCATTGTTGCCTCTTTTTGCTGCCATGTTCCTGATTGCATGACAGATGGAAGATCCTTGGCTGGATTGTGCTATTTTGCAACCCATGGAGATTGATGGTGACCACTTTGTGGCCTACTACATTATCAAGGATGATGAATCTGCACTGGAGTTCAAGGAGAGATGATGAAATGATGCACTTGTATGGTTGGAGGAGGAACCCAAAGTGTGTATTCTTGTTACACTTGGTCTGGGTAGGAGCGAGAATAGCCTTGGATAACCCCTAGTTGGCTAAGGGTAGACGCGGAGAGTGTCGGGACGGTGCCGACGAGGGGTTCAACAATCAAAAGTCGAAGAACGAGTCCTGGGCGAGAGGTTACCCAGCGACGAGATCGAGTGGTTCAAAGATGGTCCAATTAATACGGAGGACAAGGACGTTGTTGCGAAGACAAGAGTCGACACGCACGAGGGATCAAGGACAAGGGACTAAGGGTATATTCCCAAGGAGAACTAAGCTAAGGGACAGGTACACGATGTGGGGGTTTATATACCTAAGAGGAGCGTGCACGGACCAAGCTATGTAATCTGGGTAAAGGGTGTGCTTGGTAAATGCCAAGGGAATTAGTAATGCCAAGCAAAGGGAGTGTGACTCGGAATTAGTAATGCCAAGCAAAGGGAGCGTGACTCGGAATGAGTCATGCGTGATAAGGTATGACTCGACGTGAGTCAGGACCCGAGACAACAGTATGAGCGATGACAATGTAGGAAAGGTGAACCCGATGGGGTTACCGTGGAGTACTGGTCATCGCGAGATAAAAGAGACAAAAGAGGTCAACATGTACGATGGTGGCACAAGAAAGGTGAACCTGTAGGTTACTGTGGAGAGTCTACCATCGTGAAGGAAAGGATAAGCAAAAGAAAAGACATGGCGGATCACAAAGCATGACGAATCATAACATTCATGAGGTGTGACATCATAGATGATGTCATGGACTAGACCCCAGGTCAGGTGATGTTTCCCATGGTCATGTGCACTGGTCATGTGACTATGGAAAGTGGAGCTAATTATAAACAATGCTCAAGGATTATAGGATATGAGCAAAGGTAAAGTGAAGAAATTTGAGAGACCGTATGGTGTTGGACATGAACTACAATATTACCCCCCATTCACTAGATTCAAGGTCCAATCTTGAGTCTGTGAATTTGATGTAAGAGGGTCCAAAGGGTCAGAACAAGGAAAGGAAATTGGTCTTAGAGATGGAGCGTATGGGTCTAGGAGTGTTGGGATGAGATTGATGAAAATCAATGATAATGTCTTATATGTTTTAAGTTAATGGCCAGCTCCCAAGTGTGGTCTACTTCATTCCATCCTTTCCAGTGAATGAGATATTGAAGTTTCCCATGATGGAGTCGAAAGGCAGCAATATAATCAATCTCATATTCTTCATGCCGATCTTCAGTCACAGTAATGGCATCTGGTTTAAATATAGGTTTTATATGGGATATATTGATGGTGGGATGAATAGAGCCATGGAAGAGTAAGTGGAGGGTGACAGCATTAGGAAGGAGGTGGTGATACGATAAGAGCCAATGAACTTTTGAGTTAATTTATGTGTGGAATAAGGGAGGGAGAGATGTTTGGTGGATAACCACATGAGATCGCCAATAGAATAAGATGGAGTGTCAGAGCATTTGGATTCTTGTACATGGGACATCTGATCCTGGGTTTTCTGCAAAATGGCGAAGATTTCATTGTGGTCTTTGCCCATAGCATTAGTGAATGACCCCCCAGGTGTGGTAGAGGAAGAGGGTTCAACTCCAAGATGGGGCTGATAATTATGAGTGATGGAGAAGGGGGAGATGCTAATAGCAGTGGTGAGAGAGGTGTTGTGAACAAATTGTGCCATTTTGAGATGGGATGCCCACAAATCCTGCTTCTTTGTGACATACACTCAAAGGTAAATGAGAATCTCATGATTGACATGTTCCATTGGTCTATTGGTCTGGGGATGATAGGTGGCAAAGAGCTTTTGGATGATCCCAAAGATCTTGCACAACTCTTTGGTGAACTCTGAGCCAAACTGAGGGCCTCAGTCCAACACTATGGAAGAAGGGAGTCCATGAGAGCACCATATGTGATCTTTAAATAAAATGGCTAAGTCCACAGAAGAAGTAATTTTGTGACAAGAGAATAAAACAATTTCTTTGGAGAAATGATTGACAACAACACCAATGGTGTTGTACCCATTGGAGGTGGGAAAACTGGTGATGAAATCTACAGAAATGTCTATCCAAGGGTGTGGAGGAATGGGGAGAGGCATAAGTTTTCCTGCCAGTGGCTTTGACAATCCCTTCATGAGGGAGCACACCTGGCAGTGGTTTATGTATGTGGCAATATCTTTGGCAGCTCTGGGCCACCAATAGAACTTTTTAAGGGAGATGATAGTATGATCATGGCCTGGGTGACCAGATACAGGAGAGTCATGAAATAGAGAGATGAGTTCATTATGAAGACAAGGGGGCACAAAAATGATGCCATTAGAAGTTTTAAAAAGTTTTTCATCTGCATAGTATTCGTATTCATTGATCATGTCAACCTCCAGCTTGGCTGATTCAAAATGTAGTTTAGTATCAAAATTAGAAGTGAGAGTGGTAGAAGAGATGGCTTGGACTCCTGTAGAGCCAAAGCCTTTATCATTACATATTGACTTGTCTAGAGTTTCTGTTTCTTTAAGTGTTGGGTTTTTTATTTTTTCAGTGATTAGTTGGGCAATACAGTCACCATTAGATACATGGAAGGAAGAGGAAGAGTGGTTGAAGAGGATTGAGCCTATTTCTCCCCTATAATCAGCGTCAATGACTCCAGCCATGACATTGATTTTATGTTTGAAGGTGAGGCCTGATTGAGGTGCAACCCTCCCATACATGCTGATAGGAAGCTGGATTTTGACATGGGTGGGAATTAGAAATTGATCGTGGATGGGGATGTCAAAATCCGTGGTGGAATAGAGATTGAAGCCAGCCATGACATCAGAGCCCTTGGTAGAGATGTGCACATCCTTGGAGGTAAGTGTGATGGGTATAGATAAGTTAGTGATATGAATGATAGTAGGTGGGAAGACAGTAATGTTTTCATTGAGGTTTTCAACAATATCACCATGGTCAGGACGGTGGGAGAGAGCATTGGCGTGGCTATTAGTATTACTGGGCTTGTAAACAAGGGTGTAATTGAATTCCTGAAGTAACTCGTGCCAATGAGCTTGGCAACCAGAGAGCATTTGAGGTTTTTCCCAGTATTTGAGGTTTTTGTGGTCTGTCCAGATTTCAAAGTTAGTTTTGCCAATAAGATAATGACGCCACTCCTCAAGAGCGCATATAATAGCTAAAAGTTCTTTGTCATATACAGGATAGTTTTTCTCCACATGTGTGTGTGTGTGTGAAAGAAAAGTGCAAGGGTGCCATAACTTATCCTTCTCTAGAATTGATAAGATGGCCCCCATGGCGATGTCACTTGCATCAGTTTCAACACACATATCCTTAGTAGAGTTATTGTAGCTCATGTCCAACACCATACGCTCTTTAACTTTTTCTTCAACTTACCTTCACTCATATTCTATGATCCCTGAGCACCATTTTACTATAGTTTCTCTTTCCAAAGTCACGTGACCAGTGCATGTGACCGTGGGAAATATCACATGACCTAAGGTCTAGCCCATGATATCATCAATGATATCACACCTCATGGACATACTTTTCTCTCACATTCTATCTTCTTTTGTTCCATAATGTTCAATCGCATTCCAGAACATTCCATTTCCCACACCTGTCCTAAAGAACTCTTTACCTATATAAACCCTTCCCTCTCTCCGTAATTCCCTCAATCCTGTTCACTTGTATTCCTCCCTTCCTCATAGGGACCTTGTACATTGTGAATACCACTCCTCTCTTACTCGCCAGCCTAGTCCTCTGCAAAGGGACCACTTTATGTTACACCTCATCACTGTCATCATCCTGATCCAGCTACCAACATCGTCTTCACAGTCTCACTCATATATCACACTTGTCGTTGTCGTCTCCTCATATTCTATCAACTCCTTGCTTCTGTTGTTTAAGGAGCTCGTTGTTTTAGTTGTTCAAGGCCAACAACAAGAGTTAGGGAAAGCAAGGAGGGGAGCAGAAGTAAACTGTTTTTTAAGCATATCAAATGCTGTTTGTTGAGCCTCCTCCCAAGTATATGGAATGCCTTTCTTGGTCAGGTTATTCAAGAGTTGTGCAATCTGTCCAAAACCATTAATAAAGTGACGATAATAATTACAGAGTCCAAGGAAAGATTGTAATTGTTTCAGTTTGGTGAGGGCTGGCCAGTCAAGAATGGCATCAACTTTTTTGGATTGCATGCCAACCCCCTTTTTCAATACAGTCATGCCTAAGAAGTCAACTTCATCAGCATTAAATACACACTTCTTTGGTTTGGCAAAGAGGTCATTGTCACGCAAGTGCTGCAAGACCTCCATGATGACAGCAGAATGTTTGTCATTAGACTTTCCCTTGGTAAAAATGCACATATCATCCAAATAGATGATGATGACAGCATTCATATCATTGAAGATATCATTCATCATCTGCTGGAATGTTGGTAAGGAATTAGTCATGCTGAAATACATAACAATGGACTTGTAAGCCCCAAATGGTGTGACAAAGGAAGTCTTTCATTCGTCACCTTCCTTAATACGAACATTGTTTTACCCCCATTGCAGATCGAGGCATGTAAACTTGTCAGTGCCCTTAAGGCAATTGACTAGAGAGGAGATTAATGGAAAGGGATAGGAATTTTTTCCTGTTCCATCATTTAAATATTGATAATCCATGACGAGACATTTTTCTCTGGTTTTCTTGGGAATAAAAAAGACAGGGGCAAAATAAAAAAGACAAGGGTGGTTTGAGGGGATTTAGAGGGTCGGATGTACCCCTTTTCTTGTTTGCTAGAAATAAAATTACAGACTTCTTTGAGTTCTGCATCGGAGAGTGAAATGACTCATTCTTTCTTGAGAACAAAGTTGGGCTGGAGGTTGATAGCATGGTCCCAGGGTTTTCATGAGGGCATGCATTTTGATTCCTCCTTGTTAAATACGTCAAGGAAAGTATGATATTATGTTGGTACCTTTTCAACGAGTCCTTCCTCAATAGAGTGAATGTTGACATTTTGGATGTTTTTAATTAACTGTGGGCATTAGTGGCTTTACAGTTACAAGTATAGTGAGAGAAAATGATCATTTTGTCCTCCCAATCAATAAGAGGGTTGTGACATTGGAACCAGTTGAAACCTAAAATAATATTGTAAGTGCCCAGGGTTGCAAACAGCACATCCACTCCTTCGGAGTGGCCCTGGTATGTTAGTATAATAGAAATGTAGTGTGTAATCTGTGTTATGATTCCCTTCATTTTGTCATTGTCTATGCACTTTTTCTTACATGTCTTATCTTTGACAATGGTAGATACTCTATGGTAACCTATGAGTTCACCTTTCTCACACTACCATCGTACACTTTCATCTCATTTATCTCATGATGACTGACACTCCATGGTAACCCCATTGGGTTCACCTTTCTCATGCTGTCATCACTTGTACCATTGTTTCGGGTCCTGACTCACGTCAAGTTATATTCCTTTGCTTGGCATTACTCATTCTTTTGGCACTTACCAAATGTGCCCTTTACCCTGATTACATAGCTTGGTCTGTGCATGTTCCCTTTAGGTATATAAACCCCTGTGTCACATACCTGTCCCTTAGCTTAGTTCTCCTTGGGAATATACCCTTAGTCCCTTGTCCTTGATCTTCTTGACACATCAACTTCTGTCTTTGTGATTACATTCTTGTCCTCCATTTTAATTGGACACTTTGTGAACTCCTCAATCTCGTCACTAGGCATTTCTTTACCCAGGACTCGTTCTTCGACACTTGATTGCTAAACACCCCATTGGCATCATTTCGACACTCCTTGTGTCTACCCTTGGCCAACTAGGGGTTATCCAAGGCTATGCTTGCTCCTACCCGGACCAAACATAACAAAAGAACTAAGCTTCTTACTCACAGCTACTACCATGTAAGCCGTATCCCTGAACCACCCTGTCTCACAACTACCATCGAGATCCCCATTAGATTGCCACACAGTATCCACCTCCTGTTATCACCCCCAACTCCACCGATGCAAACCAGGACTCTGATCTGCCTCTTCAAACTCCTATGATGTCCTTTAGATGAAACCCTTCCCCACTCCTGCCCCTATTCTTGATGTCCCCAACCACTATGTCATTGATGAAACCTGTTGAGCTCAAGCTCAACTCTCCCTCCAAATATGATGGCTCTTTCATCAAATACCAGGCATGGTTTAACTCCTGCCTCTTCTACCTCTTGACCAATGCTGACATATACAATACTGAGGCAAAGAAAATCGCTTTCATCCTCTCGTTTATGATGAAAGAATCCACCCTTACCTGGCCAACTACCTTCCACACTACCAGAATCAATTTCACCACTAGCACTGTATCAATGGGCACCTGGGCCGAGTTCATCAATAAGATCAACAAGGCCTTCCAACACCATGACATTGTCAGGCAATCCATCGCCTGGATGTCCACCACCCATATGATCACCACAAAGGGGGTATACAAATTCTCTTTCTCCTCGTACACCTCCCAGTTCCAAAATCATGCCACCATCATTGGAGTCATTGACTCCAACATCCTCATCGGCTACTACTCAGCCAGTATTCCCGCTCCAGTCATGTCTCGCATCATGATGATGGAGACCATTCCCACCAAAATTGATGATTGGTATAAGAAGGCAATGACCTTCCACACCATGTGGGAATGGGCTCAAGAGATTAAGGTATGTAACACTAAATCCACCACGCCCTCCAAGACTTTCCACCTCCCCCATGCCATCGACCCTGATGCTACGAACATCGATGTCATCTCTATCCACCCCCCCAAAACTCACCAATGCCCTCCATTCTGAATGCATCCGCAAGAGCCTCTGTTTCAGATGCCAGAAACCAGCCACACTTCTATCAACTGCAAGGTGAAGTTCACTACCTCGCCTGCACCATTCAGAGAAAAGAAGTCAAAAGGTGGTGACATAGCAGTAGCAAAGAAAGACAAAGAAGAGATGGCTTTGCCAGACTTGATGGAATGTGATGATGAAGACACACCTGAGACTGTTTTCTATGCCCAGGGTTTTTGAAAGGGGAGTCTCGATTGACACAATCCTCCCCCATCGTATCTAAAGCTACACATGTATCATCAAAGAACAATAGATCACTGAGTATCCTTGTCCAGCTCATTGTTCCCTCGCATACCCTCAAAAACATTGAAACAACTGCCCTAGTTGATTCTGGAGCGACAATCAATTGCCTCAATTGGCAATTTACACAAAAACATCAGATCCCATATCACAAACTCAAGAAACCAATCCAAGTCCGAAACATCGATGAAACACTGAACAAGAAAGGCACTATCTGATACACAGTCAATCTGTTCATCTCCATCAACAGCATCACCCATGAAGTTCTCTTCCATGTCATGGGATGTGGAGAAGAACAAATTATCCTCAGCTTCCTATGGCTGATGGTGGTTAACCCCACCATCAACTGGGAGAAAAATATCATCCAGATCGACAAGTCTACTGACCAGTCGAAATCCCTCTTTGCAAAGTCCTCCACTGATTCCCTGACCCACAACACATATCTTGCATGCCTTCAATACCATGAACCTGTCCCAACCACCCACTATCATCAGATCACCCACAACTGGGACAAAAGACTCTATGACTACCTTGACCATGAAACCCTGAATACATCCAAGTTGAAAACTTCATCAATACTGCCATCCCTGCCTATGTGTGCAAATGTTACGTCCATGGTGATTGCTGAATTGTTATCAACCCAGAACAAGTCAAAGCCTATACAACTGCCACTGATCTCGTGATCAAACAACTCGCTAATAAAAAGAAGGTCATTCTTCCTCTGGAATACACTGCGTTCTCCAAGGTATTCTCCAAAGTTGCTGCTGGCAAACTACCGCCTTCCTATCCCTACAACCACACCATCAATTTGAAGGACTTGTTCACCTCAAAGATTGGTAAAATCTACCCCCTCACCCCCAATGAAAGAAAGCTGCTGAGAACTTCCTTGATGAAAACCTCAAGGCTGGGAAGATCTGACCCTCCAACACACCCCAAGCATCCCCCTTCTTCTTTGTCAAAAAGAAGGATGGCAAGCTCTGCCTGTGCCAAGATTATTGGTATCTGAATGAACATACCATTTGGGATGCCTATCCACTCCCTCTTATTACTGACCTTGTAGATAAACTCAAAGAGGCTCAGGTATATACCAAGTTCGACGTTCATTGGGGGTACAACAATGTCCGAATCAAAGACAGTGATCAATGGAAAGCCACATTCATTACCCACAAAGGCCTCTTTGAGCCCACAGTTATATCCTTTGGGATGACTAACTCCCCTGCAACCTTCCAGAGATTTATGAATGATTCTTTCTGTGACATGATCACGGAAGGATGGCTCATCATTTACATGGATGATTTACTGATCTTCTCCCCTGATCAGAAGACCCATGAAGAACACACCAAATGTGTTCTACAATGAATGGAGGAACTCGAATTTGACCTCAAATTCAAGAAATGTATATTCAATACCAAGGAAGTCGAATACTTAGGTATAATTGTAAAACTGGGCCAACTCGCCATGGACCTGGTTAAACTTGATGGTATTGCCAAATGGCCAGTACCCACTAATTTCAAGGATGTTCGCTCCTTCTTGGGCTTCACCAACTTCTATCGCCATTTTATCCCTGATTATTTCATAGTCGCTCACCCCCTTATCGACCTCACCAAGAAAAAGCAACCTTGGCAATGGACTGACACCCAGCAACAGTCCTTTGACTGCCTCAAGGAGCTTTTCCAGTCCCATCCCGTCCTCCAACTCCTGGATCTTTCCAAACCATTTGCTATCACCACCAATGCCTTGAAATGGACCATTGGTGGAATCCTCCTCCAAACCAACTTCAATGGAGAATGGCACCCCTATTCCTACAACTTGGTGTCGCTATCTCCTGCAGAACGGAATTATGATATCCACGATTGGGAGCTCCTTGCTATCCTCCACACTTTCAAAATGTGGTGCCACTATCTCCATGGTTCCACATTCCCTATCCAAGTCTTCACCAATCACAAGAACCTGACCTATTTCCATCAGGTCCAAGAACTCAATCACCACCAAGCCCAGTGGCTTCTTGATCTTGCAGATTTTGATCTGAAAATCATCCATGTCCCTGGAAAACTCCTCGCTGGTCCTGACACCCTCTCCCACCAACCAGACCTCATTTCCAATTCCGACAATGACAACACTGATGTTATTGTCCTCCCCAACTCTATGTTCATCAACCTCATCAACACCACCCTCCACAACAAACTTGTTGCCTCCTCCTCATCCAATCCCCTTGTTTTAAATGCCATCCAAGCCACAGTTGGTAATAAATGTTGAGAATATTAGTTATGCATTTAGTGTGATGGACACTATCCTAATACTATTAGAATAAGAGCATTACTGACATGGTCATTAGCATGACTTACTACAGTCATTAGGTCAGTCATGCAACTAATATTCTAGACCTGATGACTAAGATATGACTCATGTTGAGTCATATCTATTATTAGATGACATGTGAAATAGATCATCTAACTGTGAAATAAGATTGTATCTTATCACGCAAGACACTACTCATCTTGTGAATGTATGATGCGATGTGTTGATACTCTCGCATCATATATCACAATGCCTTCCACCATCTCGCATGATGAGCAGTGGTACATGCCTATGATCCAGACTGTACAGATCATTTTTCTGTACATCTTTCAATGCCTAAACATAGGCAGATATGCTGTTGAAACTGATAGCATAGTCCTCCTCCATTTTCCAGGAGGACTAATGATTCTTCTCCATTTTCTGGAAACATTTGTTATATTCTTCGAGATCAGAACTACAACTGATTACTATCATCTTACACTTATGCTTAGGAACTACCAACTCCCAAGTGTAAGTAGACAATCATCCAATCAATCATCTATACCCTTGAATACAAGGAGAGATCCTATCCAAAATCATTATCCCAATCCATATTCTGACAACATCAGAGAACTTTTGATTGTTCCTCAGGAACATTGCCCAGTTAGGGATACACATATCATCCCACCTGGAGTCCCTTTCAAAGTTCCTTGTCCTCTTTGCAATGGAGCTATCGAACAAAACAAGATCCACCATCATGGCAAGAGGGATGTCATTAGACAATCATTTGACGATATAATTGATCATCAGAATCATCCCTTTATAATCACCAGAGTTCTCAGAAACCAAGCACATCATCATGCTACTTTAAATCAATCTCACGCTGCCAATCATGCAATCAATTGCCAAAATAACTTGAATCAGTCATCTGATTCATCTTATCACTCCATTCCCACCAGTCTGCCAGATAACCCATACAGACTGAGACAAGCCCCACGTCGTTCTTCTCCTCCTCCACTGCCAACACAACCTCCACTTTTCATCAATTTGCTCATCACTCAGCTCAAAATTGTCGCAATTGCCCAATTTTGTCTACCCAATCCCAATCAGCGCAATCCTTCCTCCAATTCTGGAGAGGGTCTATCACATGGCCTCACCAGACCTGGAAATCCCCTCATCTCCTCAGGTCAACCCTTTCTGGCCTCCAGTTCTTCCTCAACTCTGTTCTCCTCTTTTAGCAGGGGAGGATCTGCAACCCTTCCAGTGGAATGTGCCAGTCAGCACATCTTCCCTTTTCGACCAGCCCCTGGAGCAAGGGCCACTACCTCCGCTCCCAACCAACAAGGAGATCAACCTCCTTTATGGGTACTTCACTGCAGGAGAGGAAGGCGTGGATTACGAGTTCATCTGCCACATCCTGAAGGAGCACAAGAAGGGTATACTCCTCAGGAATCTGCTGATGTCACATCAGAAAACACAGAAAGATCACTGGAGATACATCATGCTAGTGAACACCAGGTTCCTAGCTCACCATCAATGCGATGAGATTGTCAACATCGAGCTTCATTGGCTGCTATTCCAGACTCTGTACCAACTCCTTCTCCTTCATCTTATATTCGATTGCACCAAAGCAGTTGAAATCCATCCAGGAATTCAAGAGGACCAGAAACTCTGCCCATGGTATTTGTTATAGTTCATGTCCAACCTGTACGCTTTTCGCTTTTTCTTTACCTTACACTTCGCTCACATCCTATGATCCTTGAGCACTGTTTACTCCTAATTCCTTTCCAAAGTCACATGACCAAGTGCATGTGACCACGGGAAACATCACCTGACCTAAGGCCTAGACCATGACATCACTATGATGTCATGCCTCATGGACAGCTTCTCTTTCTCACATTCATGCATCTTTTCTTTCATGACATTCCACTACATTCCATGTCATTCTATCTCCCACGCCTGCCCTAAAGCTATCTCCCTCTATATAAACCCTACCTTAGCCTCCATAATTTCCCCAGTCCTGTTCACTTGTATTCCTCCCTTCCTCATAGGGACCTTGTACACTTGAATACCACTCTTCCTTTACTTGCCAGCTTAGTCCTCTGCAAAGGGACCACTTTATGTTGCACCTCGTCACTGTCATCTTGCTGATTCCAACAACTCGGATCGTCTTCACCATCTTTCTCATCTTCGACTTCCGTCGCCATTGTTTATACATCTTTTATCAACTCCTCGTGCTTGTATTCTAGGTGTTCATCATCTTTAGTCGTTCAAGGCCATTAACACTTGAACAGGACTCCCTGAATCCTGACATGTCTACATCCTGCTTCTTTCATTTATGCCACGGTCATCTCGTATTGACCATTATGTTCATTGCAGACAAGCCGCTGCACTCCAATTTTACCAGCTTAACATCCCCACCCTCGCTACTGTAGATAACTTTGGCGTACCTCTGAACTTTGATCCCAACGATGACTGGGACCCCGCCACTCTAGCCCTCGCATGTCAACAAGCCACTTCCTGTCGCCATCATCCTTGCTGAATCTACCAGCAGGACCCATGTTACATCCATTCCAAATACGATCCCGGTTGGGACTTAGGTCATCCTAACTTCTCTGTTCTCCACCCCCATGTTATCCTCCACCGCTGCCAGTTCCCATTTGTCTAAATCCCCAGAACACTTTTGGAAGATAGAGTGTAGTAAGGATGTTGGGCGAACCCACACCTGTCACATGGCAGGATATATTAAACCAGTTCTCTTTCCTCTCCAATATCATGCAGCAACAGGCGCAGCAGCAGCAGCAATACATCACGACCACGACCGCCACCACAGCCACTGCCGCTACTCCCACTCCCACTCCCATCATCGTGCCCCCTCCTCCTTCCTCATACAAAGTCTTTGCCAACCCAGGTACTTGGAACAGTAACCGAGCCACCTTCCATAACTGGTGGACTAAGGTAGCTGTGTGGACCTAGTGTCAGTCCACATTAACGTGTAAACAATCAACAGTGGCTGTCCTCTTGCACATGGACAGTAAGGCCACCAATTTCATGCGCATTTCCCTCCAAGGTTACATGACCAAAGAGGATAATAATATTGTTGCAAGCCAGAGGCACGCTCAACCTAAATGCAACGAGCGACTCAAACAAGAAGGAGAAAACAACAAGTAGGGACCTTTTACAGGTAGTCCCCGAAACCGGCAAATGAGATGAGGGGAGCGGAACTCAACAGACGCAGGCAAGGGACAAAGTCCGGTGCGGGAAACAAGTGAATTAGACTGGGGGACTAGTCGTAAAGATCTACCTTATATACATGTAACTACTGCGCATGGACCAAGGTTCACTCTAGGGTAGGCGTGAGATAAGAAGTGGGGTGTGAGAGTGAACCTTAGTTGATGTGAGAGAAAAGATAAGGGTGAGCAGATAAGAAAGATAAGAGATAAGACATGAGGCATGACATCACCGGGTCTAGACCTAGTCATGTGATGTGTCCCACGGTCACGTGCTGCTGGTCACGTGACTTCTGAGAAGTGAAAGTTAGAGTCCAATGTGTTATAGTTCGTGTCCAACCCGTACGCTTTTTTACTTTTCTTTACCTTACACTTCGCTCATATCCTTGGATCCCTGAGCACCGTTTTACCCCTAATCCTTTTCCAAAGTCACATGACCAGTGCACGTGACCGCGGGAACTATCACCTGACCTAGGGCCTAGACCATGACATCACTATGATGTCACGCCTCATGGACAGCTTCTTTCTCTCACGTTCGTGCTTCTTTCTTTCTATGACATTCCACTACATTCCATATCTCACGTCTGCCCTAAACTCGTCTCTCTCTATATAAACCCTACCTTAGTCTCCGTAATTTCCCCAGTCCTGTTCATTTGTACTCCTCCCTTCCTCATAGGGATCTTGTCCACCTGAATA
>JBBPLZ010000086.1:10573-25780 GCA_038090055.1 Hemileccinum hortonii | reverse complement strand
TCATACATTAAAAGCTTCGCCATCGAAAAAATGAATGGGTACGTGACGCTTCGAGAAATAATCCTTTTGCTGCAAGGCTTATATTCTCTGGCAGGACGGGTGGCCTTCATGGCTGGCAGTGGATCGTAAGCAAATTTAAACGGATCATGTTGGCGCATATACTCATGTATAGTTGTTAGTTCTGTATAGAAGGATTAAGTGAGTCTGCAGTTCGCTGGAAGGTGGGAATAATCAAAATTGCACTTTATGCAGCCACGACGATCGTAGCTTTTGCTGCATATTTCTTTATGCATGATGTATGCCCTCATGTCAACCTGGTCCTGTAGGGATGCTTACACTCCGTGTCTAGTACCCAGATACAGCGTCGTTCTTGACGGAGACTGAGAGACACAATCTCATCTGGTTGCTGGCGATCGACTCGCAAAATCTTGCGAGCCACTATGATCGCAAATTTGTTCTACAGGCCCTCGCGGACTATAAAACATACATTCAAGCAGGTATATACATAGGGTATGTACGTCGTATTCCACGCGGCCGTTTTGATATTTACACCGATTGTCCAGTGCGCTCGTCCCTGTTTACGCGATCTCTTTCTTCACTCCTACGATCATCAATGAACTTGGTTTCTCTGCCGCTAATGCTCAATTGCTCTCTGTCCCTACTTTCGTTGCGGGCTGCATATCCACCGTTGTTGTTGGGATCTATTCTGACAATCTGAACATCCGTGGGCCATTCGTAATCGCTGGGGCACTGGTCGCCTTCGTGGGGTATATTGTCCTATACACCCAAACGAGTCCTGGTGTAGCGTATGCCGGCGCCGTTCTCGCCACTGCCGGTGTATTCCCCATCGTTGTTGTTGATATCGTGTGGGCCAGCTCAAATGCTGGTGGTGATATGAAACGCGGGGTCGTCATCGCCACGGTCGTCGGGTTAGGAAACGTGGGAGGGTGAGTCACACGTACTGCCTGGATCTACCATCTAATGCGACATAGAATATTTGCATCCTTTATTTACTTTGATCCCCCACGATTCCATGTTGGCCATGGGGCCATGATGGGTTTCCTGGCTCTCTCGTGCGTCTCTATCCCATCTCGTTACCCACCGCTGTTTGATTGTTCACGCACTCGATGATCAGTATACTTTTATCTGTGTTTGCAATGTGGGATTACAATCGGATCAACAAACAAAAGATTGAGGCATGTCGTCAGTACAGACTCACCGAGAAGCAGGAGGATCGGTTTAAAGATATGGGGGACGAGAGTCCCTTGTTCAGATACACCCTTTAATCTCGCTGCGGTCACTTAGTTTTGTCGTCCTCTTCGACAAGGGCTCCAAATGCACGTATACATATATTACTCTAAATATTACACGAGTACCTATCAGATCGTGGTCCGCGTGTCGTGCGACAGCTGCATGATGCAGGAAACCGCGGCAAAACGGGGGGGATCGGAAATATGTTTACCCCTCCGGTTATCGGGCACGATGGTCGTGCGACGATGCGGAGTACATGTCGGCGATCCATGTGCACACTCGCTTCATGATCATGGCAGCAAAACAACACGTCAAGAAAAAAAAACAAAAAAGCGTCCGCAAAAAAGCCAACCCTACAAGGTACACGTCAACGTCAGTTCACGTTCACATGTCCAGACGGAACCACAGCGGAATCATTTTCCACATTCGTTCCCGCTCCTTCTTGGCCCACGTCTCGAGCGTCTTTGCGCACGCCTGGCATTCGGCCTGGTCAAAGCTCCGACGCGTGCTGCCGAGACGGTCACCGAGCGGCTGGCTCAGGTCGAAGAGCGACTGCCCGAGCTCCTCGGCGACGTAGAGCGGATCCATGCACCCACGCTCGTGGTCAAAGAGGTAGTGCTGCGTCGCGAGGGTGACCAACTCTGAAAAGTCACGTTTGCACGTCCGGTGGTACAGGGCATACGGGTGGTGGTGGTGGTGGTGCGCAAACGTGTTGCCTGGGCCGGTCACGAGCGTGCGTGCGTGAGAACCGAGGGAGTGGATCAACGTCGTGATGGCGTGTTGGGAAGCTTCTTTGCCGAGGGAGAGCCGCTGCATGTCGACTGGGGAGAGTGGGCATTGCCATGCTGCTTCTTCAAACGATTCGCCGTAGTCGAATATTTGAGAGAAGCTGTATCGGGAGAGGTCGTAGAAGGCGGAGGGTAGGAGTGATGGTGCGTTGACCTCGCGAGCGAGATTGATCACAGCCTATGGAGAACGTGTGAGAGTTAGATCAGGGAGATTACGTCCGACTTACAACCGGGGATGGATACATGCCCTCCGACCCTTTTTGGTACTCAAGGGAGCGTGAAGCGTCCTCACGGGCTTCCCAGCCATTGAGGGTCGCGGGCCAAGCAGTAGCGAGATGGTCGAGGGCTTTCTGACGCAGAGAATCCACCACGTACTTGGAAGCAAGGCGTAGGACTCCAGAAACAACTTGAAAGTCGGCAGGGTCGTTGTTTCCAAAGCTCCTTTAGTGCCGGAGCAATGAGGCAAAGGAAGGGAGCGATCACGATAGCACCACTCACGGACCATCTACCAACGCTGTGAGTAGGTTGGCAACATCTTCGGGTGCATCATGGAGTCGGAGCATCGGACACCCCTCTATATCCCCCGAGGAATGCACAGAGCGTGACAGCGATTTGGCATCTGCCTCGGGCTGTGGCAATGTGAACAGGTCGTGAAAGAAACCAGAGTGGCGAGCCAGCAGAGATTTATGGACACGAAAGAGCGTGTTCTCCGCACGAAGGACAATCTCCAGCACTGTTAGTGTGATTGTTCGTGTCACGGCAAGCGAGCAGGTGCTCACAGATCCATCCGGGAACCATAAATCTGGATGCTTGACAAAGGAACTCTCGCAGCCATCACTGGTGTCTTCCTGGGCAACGGTGGAGGTCGCAGAATGTTTTTTGTCGTCGTCGGACTCTGGGCAGCTAGGCCGGTGCAAATGGTTCCGAAGAGGCGGAGGGCTTCTAGAAGGGGTCCCGTACGCACCAATTGGGAGCGGATAGTAGCTGTTGCTGACGGGAAGCCGTGGCATGGACCGCTCCGATGGCACGACGGGTGATGTCGTTAGGAAGTCGCCAGCGCCATGCTCGTAGTAGTAATTTATGAGATTAGATAACAATCAAACCTTGTCACGGTAATGGTGGTAGTACTTGGCAACTTGGCTCCACATCTCAGTGAAACAGCATCATCACCTTGAAAGCTTGACAACTCAACATGTACATAAGCCTTTGAAATCACTGAAATGTACTCGCCACTGATCATCACAAGAGGCTGCAGCTCCAGACTCAGTGCGACTAACACGGCTGTTTCAAGACTCTAGCAACGTCGAAAGGCTGTACGTTGCTGTGCAAGTACACGAAAAGATCATCTCGTACTAAATATACATCAATAAACACAACACCAATCGAGGCAGACACGATTACAGGCGTCACTGCATAAAAGTATATCACTGATCTAAACCGCATATCCGTAAGCCATACTGTTTAGGAACCGCAGTCAATTTACGTGCTGCTAGAGTCTCGGGGGGGAAACATACCTCTGCAAACTTGTATAGTCGCCGTTCCAGAGGTCGGCGTCACCAGGGTTCGGGCCCTCGTCGGCGTACTGCCAGAAGGAAGTATACTCCCATCCAGCAGGAAGGGCGCCAAGTGTAGAAGCGTAATCCGCGATCCATAACGGGTTGTTGGCGCCAAAGTCTGCACTGTCTCCAGTACAAGTGGTCCACCAGTCAGTCGTGGTGTAGATGACTACAACGGTGGCGTTAACACGCCATGGTACATATCAATCAGGGGATAGGTCACCTGGGTAACTAGAAGAAAAAGGCGACCCGTAGTCAGATCAGTTATTTATAAGAAGTGTGAATCTTCTTACCGGCCCGTGGCAGCTTCGTATGTATCAGAGAAATCCTGGATCCACGAGACCATCTCGGCAGCCGTCAAGTCATAGCACTCGTCACCGTCAGGGTTATCTATCTCAAGGTCAGCTCTAATCACCAATGGAGATGGTAATGACAGACACTCGATGTCCAGCGCTCCAGGAAGGGTAATTCCATCCGCGGACCAGCCACCTAGCAGGGAATTAGGTGATAGCATCACATGGAGAGGCACCCCCACCTCCGTTGTCGAGAAAGTATGTTGCCTGAGTGGCGCCCGTGGACTCATCCGGGTGTGCGAAATGGTAGGATCCCCGAATGAGGCCAGCGTCCGTAGCACCGATGTATTGATCACTGAAGTCTGGTGAGATATAGGCTACAAAAAGAAGCACAACTCAGCACATGGACAAGAGAGGTAGACTGAATAGCCGAACTTGTCCCTTCGGTAGCCTTGATGTACACGAACTGGATACCATTGTCAACGACAGTGGTCCAGTCGACGTCAGTCTGATAGTCGGAGATATCAATACCCAGAGGATCGGTGCTTTGCTTTTTACTTGTCGGAGTTGCGTGAGCAACGGCTAGAGCCAAAGCGAGTGAATTAAGGTACTTCATTATGGAGGAGGCTTGTAGACGAGAGGGAATGAGCCAACCTGACGCGGCTTTTATAGACCTCCAGGCAGTTCGTCGAAATTCATACTAATCCATGTTCGCGATCACACAGCGTGTGCCACAATTCCGGTGATGTAGCTTGAATAGATTTCATGGGAAAAATGGTATTCATGACTCTTGACAAGCACATGATGGCATTATCTGCTAGGCGGCGGTCCCAGTTAGTGTAAGCTGTTTGCAAGGATAGCGCGGCCATTATCAAGAGGGCCTCACGTCAATGTTGAGTAATATCGGTGATTGAATCGCACTGACTTCGCGCTGAGGGTTGAGGACTGGGCGAGGCATGCATTTGCTTAGGCACCGGACGAATGACCACTTGCTTGACGTATAAAGCTAACAGATCTGCTCGGAAACCGAACCGCGTGACTGCTGTTCGGTGGTCAGAAACTATACATTGTTAACATCCAGTCGTTGTAGTGCCAGATTCGCCCAGGGAAATCACTCACGCTGTCTTGATATTCTCGAAATAAGACAACCCGCTTGAATGCAACTGTACCCGATCAAATTCTGTAAAAGTTGTGATGCGCCAAGCGGCCTTTAGACTATGTGGGGTTCATCCTAGGCTGTGTTAGACTAGTGTACGATACTAGTAGGTCATAGCCTCACCATTAGTACTGTGTCATATTTGAATTGGATTGCAGTGCACAAGGTTGCGAATGGATCACGAACCCGATTGTCGATGACAGTTACAAGCGAACACGCTAGCTCGCTCACATTGACGAAGAGCGACTGGTAGAGTCGATGGTAATAGGACAAGTCCATGTGGTTATTACTCAGGCTAGTAGCCGAACACCATGATCAGTGGATAACAAATTTTTGGAACCCCGCCAAATTTACGCAAGGATCAGCGGAATCTCATCTTGCCTCCTCTTCCTCGTCTTCATCCCTCAGCTGCCTGCACGACTTTGCGAAATGGATGTGAGTATAGTCTGCGTATGATCGTTTGCTCTTGATATACATCTGCAACATGTAGCCGAACTTCGCACAGGGACTGCACAATCTTTTATTGCAGTCCACCTCCAATGACACCGCTCAACTCAAGGCCGTAAGATCGTTCGATCAAACGCGTGGTTTCGCCGCCGTATTGATTACCCATTTTCAGGCCACTGCTCAGCTGAATACAGAGTTTTACAAAAATCCCGCATGCATAACCGCTCTTGCCCAAGCACTCGCCAGCTCTCCCGAATTCGCCGTGAGTTCTTGTCGATCGCCGATGCAGATCCCGGGATTAACGACGATCTCTCGTCCCAAGGTTCGCCAGCTGGCAGCAGTCGAACTACGCAAACGGGTCAGACAAAAAAGTGGCGATTTCTGGGTCCAGCTACCCCAAGAATCGCGTGAGGAGATCAAGAGCAAATTGCCGGAACTCATCCTTGCGGAGCCAAAGTGCGTACTCAAATCCTAGTTTATTACTTGTGCGCGGTTTTAACGTGTCCATTTTGCAGTAAGCTCGTCCGTCACGCGGCTGCTCGTGTTATCGCATCCATCGCATCTGTCGAACTCAAGGAGGGATCATGGCCTCAGCTTCTCTCGTGGCTCAACGAGGCATGCACATCTCCGCAAGTCGCGCAACGCGAAGTTGGTGTATACATCCTCTTCACCGTTTTGGAAACTGTCCTTGAAGGGTTCCAAGATTCCACACAGAATTTCTTCAAACTATTCCAGGTTCTTATTGCCGATTCTGAAAGCATGGAAGTGCGAGTTACGGCAGTTCGGCACGCGCCTTTTAATTTAAGATATCCGACTGATGTTGACGTAAACCACCAGTGCATTGGGTGTCCTTGCTCAATACATTGATGCGGATGACAAGGCTGATATTGTAAGTCTGCGACATCCGATCCAGTGCATCGTTCAAACTTCTTTTCTTAGAAAACTTTCCAAAATTTCCTCCCTGCTATGATTCAAGTTGTGCAGCAATCATTAGAAACTGGAGACGAGGCTTCGGCACGGCAGTTATTCGATGTCTTTGAGACACTTTTGATTCTCGTAAGCCGTCCACACATCAAGCTGTTCACTTGTTGATATGCATCGAATTAGGAAATCCCACTCATAGGATCCCACACCGAAGCTCTTGCTTCGTTCCTACTTCTCTGCGGTGCCAACAGAAACCTTGATCCTGAAATCCGTATTTTCCCTCTGAATGCTCTGAATTGGACCGTGCAATAGTGAATCCTCTTTCCTTATAACTTTGATCCGATGCTTACCCACTCTTGCAGTAAGAAGACAAAGATTCAGGGGTTGAATTTGGCGGGGAAGATCTTGGAAGGTCTCATGCCGATCACTACAGAGCCTGAACCAGAAGACAGTGACAATGATGCTCCGTGTCGCGTAAGCTCTCCGATACTCCATCTAATCCACGTACTGACGGTTCTGTAGTCTGCGTTACGCGTCATCGATAGTTTAGCGACGAATCTCCCTCCTACACAGGTCTTTCCCGCCCTCCGCGCTCTGATACAACAGTACTTCTCATCACCCGATCCCAATAACCGGCGTGGTGCTATGCTCGCACTTGGTGTGGTCGTCGAGGGCTGTAGTGAATTTATGACTCCAATCATGAATCAGGTCTGGCCCATCGTCGACGCCGGTCTCCAGGATGTCGATCCTTCCGTCAGGAAGGCTACCTGTATCGCCGTCAGCTGTCTGTGTGAGTGGTTGGAGGATGAATGCTCGGCTAAGCATGCCACACTCATTCCTGTAAGTTATTGCATTCAATTCCCGTCGCGTAACTGAATGGGTTCCTAGGCTATCATGAGGCTGGTTCACGACCCATCGACTCAACGCTCCGCTTGCACCGCCCTTGATGCCCTTCTCGAGATATTGCAAGATGTTATTGATCAGTATCTCAGCCTGATTATGGAGCAGCTCGCCAACCTTTTGGACACGGCCCCCATCGCCGTCAAATCTGTCATCACCGGTGCCATTGGTAGTGCCGCCCATGCATCGAAAGAGAAATTTTTGCCATATTTCCAGCCTACTATGAATCGCCTCCAGCATTTTCTCGTCCTGACTGGAGAGGGTGATGAAAGCGAGTTGCGCGGTATCGCTATGGATGCAGTTGGCACTTTCGCCGAAGCTGTTGGCGCCGAAGCGTTCCGCCCGTACTTTGCTGATATGATGAAGCAAGCGTTCCAAGGACTTGAGATGGGCAGTCCGCGTTTGAGGGAATGCAGTTTCCTTTTCTTCTCTGTGATGGCCCGGGTCTTTGGCGAGGAGTTCGCGCCCTACCTTCCAAATGTGGTTCCCCCACTTTTGGCCAGCTGTCGTCTGGCCGAGCATGGTGAAGAAACTCAGGTTACTCGTCAGTCATTGCATTGTTCAGAAATGTTCCGCGTAGCTCACTTTCTGCAATGCAGTTTCTGAAGAGGCGACTACTGCGTTCGCCTCCGGCGCTTCTTTATCCAGTGCGATAACAGTTCTTGACACTGATGCAGATGGAAACATTGAAGCGGAGATGGAGGACATCGACGTCGACAAAATGCTTGAGGTCAACAGTGCCATCGCTGTCGAGAAGGAAATCGCCGCAGACACAATCGGCGCGTTGTTCCTTGCAACGCGCAATCACTTTTTCCCCTACGTTGAGCAATGCGTCATTGAGCTCGTTGCTCTCCTCGCACACTACTACGAGGGAATTCGCAAGTCTGCTACGGAATCATTACTCGAGTTGGTGAGAGTTTTCTACGAGCTTAGTGACCCTCAGGAGTGGCAGGCTGGTGGTACCGTGGTGAGCAAACAGCTTGCAACGTTGACTCGCCTGCCTAACGTCCGCGAACAAGACCGTACCCCTGCAACCCGTTGTCAAGGAGCTTGTAGGCCACTGTCTCCCCCCTCTACTTGATATGTATGAGTCTGAGGATAACAAGTAAGGAATTCACACGGTGACCCTTCATCATCGCTTACAGCCGCATCAGGACTGTGGTAGCATCGCTTTGCATTGGTCTCGCGGAAACGATCAACAAATTGGGGCCTGCGTTTATCGAGAATAGTATGAGTGTTCGCATCATTCGCCATTCTTCCGCTAAGATAACTTTCAGATGTTGCGCAAATCTGCAATATCGCTATTCAAGTTCTGAGTCAGAAGGCGCTCTGTCAGCAAGACCCAGATCAAGATGAGAATGAGGAGGCCCTGGAAGATCAGGCCGAATACGATTCAGTTCTTATCTCATCTGCGGGAGATCTTGTCGCCGCGTTGGCGAATGCGCTTGGCACTGATTTCGCGCAGGCTTTTGCGACATTTTTCCCTCTTATCGCAAAGTATTACGTGAGTAACGCTTCTATACTCTTTCCTATGATTTACCTGATATTTGAGAACGCAGGGAGAGAACCGGTCTTTGAGTGACAAGTCGTCTGCCATTGGATGCCTAGCAGAAATAATCTCCGGGATCAAGAGTGCTGTCACTCCTCACACCGAGCCCCTGTTGGAACTCTGTTACCGAGCTCTGAGCGATAGTGAAGCGGAGGTCCAAAGCAACGCATGTTTCGCTGTCGGTCTACTGGTGGAACATTCCGCAGTCGATCTCACACCACAGTATCTTCCTCTTCTTGCTGCCCTTCGACCTCTCTTTGATGTTACTCCCGATGCACCTCGTCCGCGGCTGAATGCCAAGGATAATGCAACAGGTGCCGTTGCACGCCTTATCTACCGCAGCTATACAGCTGTGCCTCTTGACCAAGTTCTTCCGGTCTTCGTGGCTGCCCTTCCTTTGAAAGAGGACTATGTCGAGAACCGGCCCGTCTTCCGCGCCCTTTTCCACCTCTTCCGGACTGCACCTCAGACGCTTGGGCCGCACCTGGAAGCCCTACTCCCCGTATTTGCCCACGTTCTTGACCCAAGTGGCCCAGATCAGATCGGTGATGAGGGACGAGCCGAGTTGATCCAACTTATCAGTTTCTTGAACACGCAAGAACCAGCCAAGATACAAGCAGCGGGTTTGACGGTCTACCTCTAGGGAACTTTGATATTCCGCATTTCCTGCTGATTCATGTCGATACTCTGTGACGGGTTCAACACCTTACCCACCATTTAGATTACACATTTTATGTTGTACGCGTGCTTTCGAGACCCCTATACAGTATGTGGGCACGTGACCGTTCTTTGCGACGCGTTGCGATATTCAACCAATTGCATTTCTTTTTCCATTTCCACGTCGTTGACCATCACCCCGCCGGAAATTTTTGAAGTCGAGTTCGCTGGCCGACTCGTTCCCTAACGTGCGTCGTCGTCGCCCACTACGACTTCCATCACTATGCTCGCCATTCTTTTCACGACCCTCGCCGCGGTCTCTGCCGTTCTGGCTAACGTTTCTGTCGACAACCCCCTAGATGGACAATACCCATTGATTGCACGCGTCGGCGAAAATTATACGTGGGGAATGAGCACGAGGACGTTCTCCACCAACCTGGACACATCGCTGGCATACACTGTGTCCGAACTCCCTGCCTGGCTCGAATTCGACAACCGCACGTTGACATTTTACGGTACCCCCTCTGCTTCCGATGAAGGGCGACCGTCCATCACGGTGACTGCAAGTGACGTGGAATCCGCGGCAGCGACAAGTTTTATCCTCTGCGTAACGCCTTATCCCGCGCCGAGGGTCCAGACGCCAATCGGTCAGCAGTTTTATGCGGGAAACCGGGCATTATCTTCCATCTTTTTTCTCTCGCCGGGATCTGCGCTCGCCACAAACGAACCGGCGTTGAGGGTACCCGCGGGTTGGTCATTCAGTATTGGTCTCGACGGGAATACGGTTGTCGCCGAGAACGATCTGTACTATGGCGCGCTACAATCGGATGGAACGCCGCTGCCGGATTGGATCACGTTTGACCCGTCGACGGTGACGTTTGATGGTGTTGCTCCCAAAGACGAGGAGACGCCTCTCACACTGGAAATTGGACTGTTTGGTGCCGATCAAGAAGGATATTCGGCGGCGTCGCTCCAGTTCGATCTCGTTGTTGCCACTCACGAGCTGTCTGCGTATTCGACACTGCCGACTGTCAACGTCACGGCGGATTCATCGTTCAATGCCTCGGTGACCTCGCCGGCGGATTTCTCTGGAGTGTTAGTTGATGGACAACCTTTGCAGCCTGCAAACATATCCAAGTTGTCGATCGATGTGTCGTCGTTCAAAGACTGGCTCAACTATGATCCGGCAAGCATGACGCTGTCTGGTACTCCTCCGAGCAACTTTACGGCCGCGAATGGCAAACCAACTTTACCGGTCGCGCTGACGTCTAATTTCAACCAAACCTTGTACACGAGCGTCGCCCTGGATATTGTCCCGTCCTATTTTTCCAAATCGAACCTGGGCGTGATTCAAGCGGACCCGGGGCAAACGGTGCAATTTGATCTCACCAAATATTTCGTGGCTGCGTCGGCGCAGCACAATGATGCGAACTTGAGCGCGTCTTACAATCCTGCGAGTGCCAATGCCTATCTCAAATTCGACACGGTCGCGGCGCAACTCACGGGTCGGATCCCCATGAACTCTGATACACCCGAAATTTGTGTCATGTTTGTCGCGTATTCGTATCTCACGCACTCGACGTCGCATGCGATGCTCTCCGTGCAATCACCCGAGCTGGAGAGGGTCAAGGGGAGTGGAATCGGCGGAATTGGCGGACCGTCGAGATCTCAGGTCACGTTGATCGTGTCGCTCGTGTTTGGTATTATCGGGGGTGTTTTCTTTCTCGGGTTCGCGCTGGCGCTGTTCAGACGATGTGCGCGTGTCAAGGACTCTGCGATTCTTGGCGAAGCAGGCATGCGGACGTGGACGGAGGAAGAGAAAAGATGGTACGGGATCGGGATCGAGGTGCGCGATCGAAACGCTGAGCGCGGATACGGATGGAGTAATCAAGCGGATACGAGCGCGATATCTGAAAAGGGGAGTCTGGAGACGCAAGCCAAGGAGAGTTCGTTTGAACCCGGATACCATCCACCAAGCCATTCGTTCAATAACCTTGGATTGGGCCTGCGACGGGTCCTGCCACACGCGCCGACGACGCCGTCGACGGTGCAAGCGTCGTGCGCCGATGGCGTTATGAAGAAGGCGGAGTTTTTTGGCAAGATCAGGAATACGGCGCGGAATGTGAGCGACAGGTATAAGCGGCGAAGTCCTCCTGGGAGACCCAACATCAGTCACCCTGTTCCGTTGGTCCGACGAGGTGAGATAGAGGGAATGCCGATCCAAGGGCAATACGTGGAGATTGTCAAGTCGCCACCGCATGCGGAGAGTGCGACTTCGATCCGGGATGATCACCTTTCTGTGAAGAGGGCGAGTACGGTGGTTAGTTTTACTACCTCGCCTTCGAACTCGACGGGCGAGAGATCGATCCCGAGGAGGCGGGCTGATTTCGCGCCTCCGAATTCACCTCGGGGGCCGCGAGTGCCGGCACCGGCTGCCGTGCGAGATACTGCTCGACGAAGGTGCGTTTTAATTTTATTCTTTGACTATGGATTTTTGACTGATTTGTAGCATCGTGAGGGAAAGTATACAGAGCACGAGTGCTGTCTCGGCAGATTCACACCCTGATTCGTTGCGCCCTGGCGAGGAGCGACCTCGTCTGAAACAGTTCACGCACGCGTCACGCGTTCCACCGCCACGATCGCCGTCGAGCAACGTTGCTGAACCGGAAGCGTCCTCGGGCACACGGAGGATCGCGAGTCAGACGGCTCAAGTGTACAAGGAAACTCAAGAAGGGCGTCACACGAGCATTGACGAGCTGCGTATCGGGATGCACTATGTACGCACGCTCGGGGAAGGCTCTTCGAACGTGCGTTCGGTGTCTGACAAGTCGTTTTCGTCGCTCGAGTCTTCGCAGCAAGGACATGGTGCGACGCTCAGTGGCACGTTGCGGTTTTTGGTGCGCGCAGGCGAAAGGTTCAGGTTTAGGGTGCCGATGCAGCATGCGAGCAATCAGTATCGCAAGTTGGAGGCGCGGTTGATTTCTGGGCGGCCGTTGCCGGCGTTTATGCAGGCTGAGCTAAGAGGGTTTGGGGGGAAGAGTGATGAAAAAAAGGGGATCGAGTTTTATGGTGTTCCTACGGAGGGGGATATTGGTGAGTTGCATGTGGGTGTGTTCAATGCCGAGGGCGGTGAGTGTTTGGCGCGCGTTGTTGTGGAGGTGGTTGCGAGAGGGAAGAAGACGCCACCGATGGCGGGCTGAGGTCCAAGACTTTTTTTTTTTTTTTTCACGTTCGTATCATGATCTGACATGATGATGGATAGACTTGTAGAGGATGTACTCTGTTGTGTGCATGCATTCGTTTTTGTATGTAAAGATGAACGCTCAGTGAGTTTAGGACTCATCGATGACAGCAAGAAATTCAGGCGTAGTAATTACATGGCCAACGAGGTGTGTTAGAGATGACAAGTGGGGAGATAACACTGTTACAGGTCCTCTTTTGACGCGTCCGATTCAGAGTCTGTGCTTGGGGATGATGATGATGATTGAGATGATGATTGGCGAAAGGCACAAACAGAGGCGCTCACGATAATCTAGAAGAACAAGAATGGCATGGGGTCTGGCATCGCTTCATGATTTCCAGATCAGAATGGCGAGCGCCCCGATGTAGAAATAGATAAAGTGTTTGGTTTCTGCGTACGAGGGTCTCGGTTGGGTTGCGTCTCAGGGTAAAGAAAACAGGGTTCGCACCATGGGTGACATAGCTCCCAAAGTTCTTTCCGACGACGACATGCCAGGTAGGGCCGTATCGTTTGTCAAACTCTTTCTTGATCTGGGCTGCGATGTCTTTCTCGATGGTGTATTTTTCGAGGGCTGCGGATGCGACGTCGATGGACTCTTGCTGCATATCCTCTGCCATGTCGACGTTTTTGATGATGGCTTTTGGGCCTGTACTAACGGCGCCGTTCTCCCTGGGGGAAGAGCCGGTGTCGGTGGAGGAGGTTGCGGGTGCAGCGTCAGTCATGATGGGCGGAAGATGGAGGTGATCTGGGACTGGTTCTGGCTTAAATAACAAAAACTGTACGTGATGATGGCCTTGTGGTTTTGGTGAGGGTGCACACGCGGTTCGGGTTGACTTTCAAGTTGGACCACGCTCTCGCCGCAGCTGCGATGCGAAGCCATCATTTCGACACTTGTTGAACCCCCCTCGTCCACGCGCTCAAGTTACTGCGCCCGTATCACTAACTTGAACTTGCCACCGATGGCGCCATGCTGACACTAGGTCAAGACGAACCCCTTTATGACTGGGCACGGGCGCCGCGTGCTCAGCCTGTTTCGCTGGCAGGTGCGTGTTCGAGATCGGCTCGCGTCGTCGCCACCAAATGCGAGCCTCGTGGTCCTCAGCCATATGTTCAGGGATCTCACGTCGTGGAATTCAGGTCGCTTGCATGGGCTTTTCCTCGTACCATGCCACGCATTCACGTCGTCCACTTGTCCAACGTGATTCACCGTTTGTCCGTCTCACCAATGGTCATATCATGGGTTCTGGGGTTTGAATTTTAGACTGCTATCGCTGATTGGCATACTGAAATAGAAATCGGAGGGACACAGCTAGAGACCACTTGAGGGTGTAACTAACGCGTCTTCCAAGTACCATGCGATGGCTTTGGGACTGAATTTGCTTTCTCGTCCAATCAGTTGTCGCTATTTGGGACAAGTTTGACTCGTGACATCCTGTCTAAAATTAGGTCCACGCCGGGGCCCATGTCCTTCCCACCTAACATGCGCTTTTCCTATCCCTCATCCTGATGCATTCATCCGATAGGCAACTCTGTGCTCTTGTGCGGCAAATGCCTACACAAGCCACTGCTAATCAACCGAGCTGTCCAACGCCCCGGGTCGACGAGCCTCCTCCACACCAAGACCTCGCGCTATCTACGGACAAGGTTGATTGCGAACGAGGTGCCTTTGGCCAAGACGTTCAACCCGATTTTTCACGGTCAAGGCCATACCTTGGACTGCCCAGGCTCGTAGGCTACTTGAGCCTTGCCCTCCTGGTCCATTTCTTTTGGCCTGCGACATTCCTTCACAACTGCTATCACGGGTGGGAGAGTGAAACCGCGCCTGCCCTCGATGATCTCTGCCCACAGTTCGAGGTGCTCACTCCTCCGGGGCATCAAACCTTGTTGGATAGCCTTGACCAAGAGTTTGGCTCGAGCGCGTTCAAGCTCAAGGCGTACGAGTCGTTGGGTGGTGCTGTCCGTATCCCGTGAGCATTTCCTGCGATCACTCTCTTTTGTGATGCTTATCGCGAGGCGTGCACTCTAGCACGGAATCTTACGATGACCTGGGACTCCCTTCAGAGGATCCGCGATGGGAAATCGAGACCAAGTTCCACGAATATCTCGAGTCACGATTTCCCAAGGTGTATGTGTAACAGGCTCAACTCTGGCAAACTTACAGATGTTCTGCAGTCATGCGACCCTCAAACGCACCAAAGTGAATACCTACGCTTTGGTGTATGAATGGAAGGGAACCGAAAATGTCAAACCTCTCCTGCTTGCTGCTCATATGGACGTTGTCCCAGTTAATCCGGAGACCTATGATGACTGGATTAACCCCCCGTATTCTGGATATTATGACGGAGAATGGATCTGGGGCAGAGGAAGCTGTGACGATAAGCCTGGCGTTATCGGAAGTTTGTGAGTTTGAGTCCTGTTGTGTGATAGCGGCTTGACGTCTTTTAA
>JBBPLZ010000085.1:0-25952 GCA_038090055.1 Hemileccinum hortonii | reverse complement strand
CCTAAACTACCATCATGTATATAAACCCTAGGTAGACGACTGGACTCCCCAGTCTTATTCACTTCGTTATTGGCACTGGACTCTGTCCCCTGCTGTGACTACCTGAGTACCGCTCCATCTCTCATCGCGCCAGTCGTTTGTCGGTCTTCCCTTGTAAAGGAAACCGTCCTCGTCATTTTTCCTTTCGTCTTCGTCATTCTCGCCGTTTAGTTCGAGTTCAGTGCGGCAGTCATTTTGACTTGCAACAATTGTCAAAGCCACCAGCAGGAAAACTTATGCCCCTTCCAACCCCCTCTCACCCTTGGATAGACATTTCTGTAGATTTCATCACCAGTTTTCCTACCTCCAATGAGTATGATGCCATTGGCATTGTTGTCAATCATTTTTCCAAAGAAATCATCCTTTTTCCTTGTCATACAACCACTTCTTCCTCAGACTTAGCTTTTATATTTAGAGATCACATGTGGTGTTCTCATGGACTTCCCTCTTCCATAGTGTTGCACTGAGGCCACCAGTTTATCTCAGAGTTCACAAAGGAGTTGTGCAAGGTCTTGGGGATCTCTCAAAAACTTTCTACTGCCTGTCATCCCCAAACCAATGGACAAACAGAACGTGTTAATCACAAGATTCTTGCCTACCTTTGAGCATATGTTGCAAAGAAGCAGGATTCATGGGCATCCCATCTCAAAATGGTGCAATTCGTCCACAATGCCTCTTTCACCACTGCCACCAGCACTTCCCCCTTTTTTGTCACTCATAATTATCAACCCCATCTGGGTGTTGAACCCTCCTCATCCACTACCCTTGGAGGTCGTTCACCAACTCCATGGCCAAAGACCATGACGAAATCTTCACCATTTTACCAAAAACCTGGGATTGGATATCCTACATACAAGAATCCAAACACTCCAAAGCACCATCCTATTCTATTGGCAATCTTGTGTGGTTATCCACTGAGCACCTTTCTCTCCTCTACCCCACATGTATATTAACTCAAAAGTTCATAGGTCCTTATCGTATCATTGCTTTACCCCCTAATGCCATCACCTTTCACCTACCCTCCTATGTCTCCATTCACCCCACTGTCAACATCTCTCATGTAAAACCATATAAAGCCTGGCTGGCCAGTCAACCTGTATTTAAACCAGACATCATCACTGTGACCGAAGATCGGCACAAAGAGTACGAGATTGATTATATTCCTGCATTGCAACTTCATTGTGGGAAGCTTCAGTACTTCATTCATTGGAAAAGATGGGACAAGGTAGACTGCACTTGAGAGCCAGCCGTTAACTTAAAATATGTGCAGGATGCCATCGCTGATTTTCATTGGTCTCATCCTAACACACCTAGACTCATACACTCCATCTCTGAGACCAACTTCCTTTCCCTCTTCCATCTCTTTGGACCTTCCTACACTGAATTCACCGACTCAAGATTGGACCTCAAATCTAGTAAATGGGGGGTAATATTGTAGTTCATGTCCAATATTGTATACTTTGTAACTTTTCTTCTTCTTACCTTCACTCATATCTTATGATCTCTGAGCACCATTTACCTTAGTTCATTTTCCAAAGTCACGTGACCAGTGCATGTGACCATGGGAAGCATCACATGACCAAAGGTCTAGCCCATAACATCATCTATGATGTCACACCTCATGGATATCTTCTTTTCTTCCCTTCTAGCTTCTTTTGTTCCATGACATTCTGCCACATTCTAGGACTTTCCATTTTCCCATGCCTGCCCTAAATCACTCTATACATATATAAAACCTCCTCCTTCATCATAATTTCCTCAGTCCTATTCACTTGTATTCCTCCCTTTCTAGTAAAGACCTTGTATACATGAATACCACTCCTTCCTCATCACCAGCCTTGTCCTCTGTCAAGGGACTCATTCATACTCCATCTTGTCACCATCATCATACCCATCTCCACCACAAATATCACCTTTGCTGTATCACTTGTCTTCGACACTCATCATCACCATCTCCTTGTATTTTAACAGCTCCTTGCTCCTATTGTTTAGGAGCTTGTCACTTAAGTTGTTCAAGGCCAACAGCAATTCCATGATGTTCCATATTTCCATGCTTGCCCTAAACTTCTCTCTACATATATAAACTCTTCCTCCTCATTGTAATTTCCTCAGTCCTATTCACTTGTATTCCTTCCTCATTAATAGGGACCTTGTACACACAAATACCACTTCTCATCTCATTGCCAGCCTTGTCCTCTGCCAAGGAACTTGTTATGCTTGGTCCGGATAGAAGTGAGTGTAACCTTGGATAACCCCTAGTTGGCTAAGGGTAGACACAAGGAGTGTTGGAGATGATGCCAATGGGGGTTCAGCAATCAAGAGTCAAAGAACAAGTCTTGGGAGGAGAGATACCCAGCAATAAGATTGAGGAGTTCACAAAGTGTCCAATTAAGCAAAGGACAAGGACGAGATCACAAAGATGGAAGTCAACATGTCAAGAGGATCAAGGGCAAAGGAACTAAGGGTATATTCCCAAAGAGAACTAAACTAAGGGATAGGTATCCAACAGAAGGGTTTATATACCCAAGAGGAGCATGCATGGACCAAGCTATGTAATTAGGGTAAAGGGCATGCTTGGTAAGTGCCAAGAGAATGAGTAATGCCAAGCAAAGGAATATGACTCAGTACAAGTCATATGTGACTGGTTATGACCCAATGTGAGTCAGGACCTGAAGTAACAGTACAAGTGATGACAATGTGAGAAAGGTGAACTTGAAGTGGTTACCATGGAGTGTCAGTCATCATGAGATAAAAGAGATGAAAGCATACAATGGTAGCACAAGAAAGGTGAACCTGTAGGTTACCATGGAGTATCTACCATCATCAAGGATAAAATGTATAAGAAAAAGTGCATAGGCAATGACAAAGCAAAAGGAATTGTAACAGGACTCCTGTATGTTGTATTTCATCACCATTGTTATTTTCCAACCTCATCTTCACCATTTCGCTCGTCACCAACACCCACCATTGTCATCTCTACGTATTCTACCAACTCCTCGCTCTTGTAGTTTAGGAGCTTGTTGTTAAGGTTGTTCAAGGCCGTTAACAAGATACCTCATATGAAATGTCACCAATTGCATATGGATGTGGAATTGACTTGTCATCAGCTACCATTGTCAGTGTAACTGACCATCCTCCACAGCTGGTATCTGCACCCTCACTACAACCTTGTGTACCATCACTGTTATCTCTCTAGACTCTCCCTACATCCTTGACATCTCCCATCATCAGTATCTTGGCTTGAATAGGTCTAACATTACAGCTCATATGTTACAATGCTCCTCATCTTCCACTCTTTTCAGATGAAGAGTGAGGCTTTGTTATGTAGTAAGGCATACATGAAGAAACAGAGATATGTCTTTGGCCGAGCAGAGGATTGTGGTGCAACTTTTTCTTTCTTTTGTGCCACACTCTATGCTCATGGCTTGCATTGCTCAGAGCTGTGCTCTGTCCCTTTCATTTCTTCTTTCCATTCCCACAGTCCTCCACTGTTAGTGGCCCACACTCCTTTGCACACTCCTCCACCCCTCCATCTTCCCCCAATATGGCTGATCCCAACCTTGACAAGGTCCCAAATTATTCTGGCCCCAAATTCAACATCATCCATGAGGGCCTCAGACCCAGTTATGGTGAAGATGACCAGCCGGCCATTGAGTGTCTTGTTGTTGCTTGATAGGCCAACAGGGATGCCCAAAGGGACTTAGAGGCCAGAATGCTCAAAGAGGCTGAGCAAGCTCACAGATTGCAAGAAGCTGAAGCAAACCAGGCAGAAAGAGAAGAAATTGAGCACGAAAATAGAGAAATAGAGAGGAAAATACCAAAAATGAACATATTCACTTCGGACATGTCTATTGCTGATATTCTCATGCACCCCCCACCACAATATGCCCTACAAAAGCTGAGCACATTCAACTTTGTCAAACTGTGGTACTTCACCCTTGCTGGATGGCTTGATGCCACAAAGTTCTCCAACAAATCCCAAGCAGATAATACCCTCAGGATCTCCAAGGTCAATGACCACCTTACTATTTGTTCCACTACCTCAATAAGGGCCTTGTGCAATGCCTTACCTGACTGTGAACTCTTCTTCTCCAAATTCATCAAAGCCAAAAACTGCTTCCTCAAGTATGCCAAAAAAGTTGACTAGCCAGTCATCAACCTTGACTTCCTTGCCAAATTCTTTTAGTACATGGAAACTCACCCCATCCTCCAGCTTCCCATGGGAGAGAAGATCATCATCACCTATGCCACACACATCTGCTTCGACTGACACAGGGAACTCAAGGCTGGCCAAGGACACAACATAGCAAACACCAATCACTGCCTGATGGGTGCCATCATAAATGAAGTCAAAGCATTTAAAGATGACCATGTCTAAGGCGAGTGTCCTTTTTCCCTAACCTCCTCCTCCTCTCCTCTCACCCTCCATCCTGCCTTTTCACAAAAAAACTCCACCTCTTGATGCACTGTCGCTCCCCCACACACACCTCATATGTGCAATCGCAATCACTATTGCAACCACACCCAACATACCTCAGCATTGTCCCTATGGCTCCCCCTCCCCTGGGCCTTTTTTTTGGTGACACCAACCCTATTGCAATCGCAAACCTCTTCACAACTGCACTGCACTCACTCTTCCCACCAAACACTTGGGCCTTCACATCTATCCCCCCCTCTTGCACATACAGATGCTGAAATTCCTTGATAGAGAGAACCCACACCTCACCTGCTGTGACCACCAGTATAAACTATATCAATCACATGGTGACTGCAGGTGTGAAGGATCACCACCCCCACATGCTTGCTCCCCTTTTCAGCCACAGGGCTGCCATACCAGAAACTGCTCCCCCTCATCCACACATAATTTTTGACCCAAAGGCACCTTGTGCTCATGCTCCTCCTCACCCAAACAAAGTCCTCAAAGCTGCTCCAAAGGCAAAGGCAGCCAATCAGTCTGCCCCTCCTGCCTTGGATGCTTCCCACACAATGTATGCAACTGCCTCAGGGAGGAACTCAGATGGCACTCCAGTCCACTGCCATCATAATGCTGAAGGACACCTTGTCAACCCCCAAGGGCAAGTCATCTGCACAGACTGGCAGCAACCTTTCAGCTGTTGGACCAAGCACTTTGTCTTGCATGAGTGCTCCAGCTATGGTGATTCCATCCATGAAGCTCATGCATACAATAAAGCTCAGAAAATCTAATGCACTCACACCCTACAAACCTGATGCTTAGGAACACTGGCTACATACTTTTGACATACTGCATAGATACCCCTTCATTGAGGAATATGTCCTCACTTTCCAGGACTTTGTAAATAAGAAAATAACTAAAGGATGCTACTTAGGCCTTTTTAATTGTGAAACCATTGAGGACCTGCTTGGCCCTATCCAAACCACTCCACCATCTCTCATACCCAAAGCAGGAAAACCAGGCAAATTCTGCCTTGTACAAAAACTCTCCTTTCCCTACAAACATACCTCCCCACTAATATCATCTATAAACTCACACATAAACTCTGATGTCTTCTCCACTTACTATAGCACCTTCCATATTGTTGCTCTCCTCATCTTCTGTTTGCCACCTGGTTCTGAAGCAGCGGTCTGTGATGTCACTGAAGCCTACAGAACTGTCCCCTTCCACCATTCCCAATGGCCCTTGCTCATTGTTTGTCTCTTTCAAAACCAATTTGCCATTGACATGTTCCTATACTTTGGATTCAGCCTCTCAGGTGGAATTTATGGCACAATTGGTGAGGCAGGTGCCAATATCATGCGACACTTCAGCATCAGCCCCATTGCACACTGGGTGGATGATCACATACATATTCTTTTGCATTTACTGCAAATATCTAGCTCCCTACAACCAATTTTGAGTACAGTTGGCAGAACAGATCACACAAACAGGGGGCCCCTTCATCCATAAGGGCCACACATGGTTCGTCAGCAGCAAACTCCCAAACAATGAATTTGAGGAATTTGACAAGGACCTCACATGCTCCCTCAGGGACCTATTCTATTCATCACCATGACCCTCAACTGACCTCACCTTTTCCTACAACCTTGATAACATCAACACTATCTCGGATCAACTAGGCATTCCCTGGGAACTATCCAAAGACATCCCCTTCTCATCCAAACCCACATTCATAGGCCTCATATGGGACCTAAATAAATGAACAGTATCACTAACTGAGCACAAACATACAAAATACATCAATACCATCACTGAGTGGGAAATGAAATGCACCCACACACTTCAAGAAGTCCAGAAACTGCACAGCAAGTTGCTCCATATATCACTCATCCTTCCTGCTGGTCATGCATACCTTACCAACCTTGAGGCAATGCTCAGCATATTTGGAGGCCACCCTTTCATATCCCAAACTCCGCCATGCAGCACACATGCAGACCTCAAATGGTGGAGAACTGCCCTCAGCTGCACCCCCCTTCCATCCCTCCCCTTTCTTGGACTACATCCCATCTTTGATTTTCATGCCTTCTCTGATGCAAGCTCAAGCACTAGCATTGGAATTGTCATTGGTGATTGATGGCAAGCATGGCAACTTAGACCTGGCTGAAATAATGATAGGCACAAGATTGGCTGGGCCTACAGCATCAGATTTGAGCTCCTTACCCTCACCATCCTCCGGGCTTGCCCCCCAACACTCACCTCAAGGTTTTTGACAACAACATGGGCATCATCAATGGCTGGGCAAACGGTCACGGCAAAAACCAGCATGTCAATGATATATTCAGGCAACTACACACAGTTCTACAGGACTCTGGCTGCACACTCATCACCTGATACATCTCCAGTGCCTCCAACCCTGCAGATAGTCCCTCCCAAGGCATATTCCCCCCCCCACATCTTCTCCTCCCATAAATTCCCATTCCCATCGAACTCCAACTATTCTTCACAGACTTTCGCTCTGCCTATCATGAAATCATGCCACTCCTGTTCTCCCTTGATAGTATCTCCCCTCCAACAAACCAACCCAACCTCACTCACCCCTCCTACCACTCACCTCAATTGTGATATCCTACCACCCAACTTAACCCACATCATCCCCAACCCTGCACTATGCCCCTCCCCATTATGACCTGTCTGTAAAGCTGGTGATCAACTCTTACTGTGACAACCTGTCAAGCCACACTCCATCCTCAATCCCAAAGCTGTCCTACTGAGCAGCAACATCCAATGCATTTATGATGTGATTGCCCATGCCTGGGCAGATAGCACAAAGGAAACATATGGCTCAGGACTCCTCACCTTCCACATCTTCTGTGACAGCAAAAACATCCCAGAAGTTGACCATGCCCCAGCCAACTCATCAGTCATCACCACCTTCATATCCACCCTTGCAGGTTTTTACTCAAGCAGTGCCATTGCCAATTATCTCAGTGGGATGAAAGCATGGTACACCATACATGATGTCAACTGGGCCCTCAATGGTAACAAGACAGACACACTCTTAAAAACAGCATCATTAATGACTCCTCAATGCTCTAAGTGATCCTTCCAAGAACCCTACACCACTGCCACAATTTCCCTCATCTATGACTGTTATAGTTCATGTCCACACCGTACGCTTTTCAAACTTTCATTACTTTACACTTCGCTCATATCTCTGAATCCCTGAGTACCGTTTACCCCTAACCCCTTTCCAAAAGTCACGTGACCAGTGCATGTGACCGCGGGAACTATCACCTGACCTAGGGCCTAGACCATGACATCATTATGATGTCACGCCTCATGGACAGCTTCTTCTCTCACGTTTGTGCTTCTTTTATTCTATGACATTCCACTACGTTCCATGTCCCATGCCTACCCTAAACTCGTCTCTCTCTATATAAACCCTACCTTAGCCTCCGTAATTTCCTCAGTCCTGTTCATTTGTACTCCTCCCTTCCTCATAGGAACCTTGTCCACCTGAATACTACTCTTCTCCACTCTGCCAGTCTGGTCCTCTGTAAAGGGACTCTTTTTATGTTGCACATTGTCACTATCATCATCTTGCTCCCCACTACCAATCTCTTGTTCGCTGTGTCGCTCGTCATCGACACTCGCCATTGCTGTTTCTACGTTTTCATTCAGTTCCTCCTCGCACCTGTGATCTAAGGTGCTCGTCATCATAAGTTGTTCAAGGCCGACAACACTTGAACAGGACTCCCTGAAGCCTGACACGTCTAAGTCCCACTTCCTCCTCTCATCGTATGCCACGATCCTCTCGCATTGATCGATACTTCCGTTGCAGACAAGTTGCTGCTCTTCAGTTCTACCAGTTAAACGTAATTGCCCCCGCCCCCATCGAATTCGATCCCAACGATGACTGGGACCCAGAAGTTCTCGCTGCTGCTCGCCGCCAAGCCACTCCCCGTCGTCAACGCCCACGCAGGATCTATCAACAAGATCCCCATTATCTCCGTTCTGAATACGACCCCGGCTGGGACCTAGGTCACCCAAACCTATCTGTTCTCCGCCCCCGCACCGTCCTCCGCCACCACCAATTCCCCTTTTTGTAAAGCATCCCCAGAGTAACCTTGAAAGATAGGAGACAGTAAGGATGACTACCCCCGATCCCGTTACGTGGCAGGATGTACTCAACCAGTTCACATTCCTCGCCGGAATTATCCAGCAGCAATCTCAGCTGCATCAACAATTTCTAGCTACCGCTGCCGCCACCTCCGCTGCCACTGCCACTACCACTACCACTACCGCCCCCACTCCCTATAAAGCCTTCGCCAATCCGGGCTCATGGGACGGCAATCGCTCCACCTTTCGTAGTTGGTGGACAAAAGTCGCAGCATGGGTACAATGTCAGTCCATGCTGACGAAAAAACAATTTACAGTCGCTATCCTCCTGCGCATGGAGGGCAAGGCATCCGATTTCTCCCGGATTACCTTGCAAGGGTACATGGACAAGGAGGAAAACAAGTTCGATGACATGGACAAGGCCGCGGTATGGCCCTCATGACTAACCTTGAAAAAAGAAGTAGAAGAGCACTTCCGGATCGATGTAATCGCGGAAGAATGTTACTGTCGGCTGGTAACATTAAAACAAGGCAACATGCCCATCGAAACTTTCACGCAGCAATTCAAGCTGCTAAGGACCGATGCAGGACTTGCCGCTGACCAAGCCCTACGTCTTTACAAGGAGGGCATCGACTATCAAATCTATGCTCAGATCTCACTCCGTTCCCCCGCCATTTCTAACACCCTTGAAAAATGGCAAGAAACCGCCATATCTATCGGCCGTATTTTCAATCAGATGCGACTGGAACGATCGCGTCTGCAACAAAATCAGTTCCAACCCCGCTTCCAGCAATTCACAGAGACAGGTACGCAACCGGGCTGAGGGGCCCCCATGGACACGCGCACGGTCCAACCAGCCAAAGACACGTGCACATGCTATAATTGCAACGAGGTAGGCCATATCTCACGCAACTGCACCAAGCCCTGCCATCCTCGGGGAACTCCCCAGTTCAACCCACTTACGGGTCGTACCTCTTACCCACCCCCTCAAACCCAAACCCGGGAGATCGCCACTCCCTCTATGTCCGCCGGCGAACAAGGTTCCGGAAATCCCCAGTGGATGACCGAAGAGGCCCAGGCCTACTACTTCAACCTCTTTGAGGCACGTGCGTGCCAGATGGCCGCTGATGGACTTAAAAGCTCAGGAAAAGAGAAAGCCGGGTGAATCTGGGAGGTACTCCCCCGGCTAAGGACTACACGCATGTACTTTCATCTCGTTCCTCTTCTCCTTCTCTTTCTTCTAGTAATCGTTTTTCTATTCTTGGTATCGAAGGGGAGATGGATGACGATGTAGTTGATGACACGTCGAACTTTGTTTCTACTTACGTCTCACAGTCTGACAAGGCATCTCATTTGAGCGCGGCACCAGACTCTAAAAAAGGTGTGCTTAATTCCTTGTTAAAAGAAAAAATATCTCTTTCTCCTATTTACAAATCCTCCTGCGCTTCCTTTTCACACGTCGAACTGTCTACCTCTCAAGGAGGAGAATTCGACATTATGGCTAACGTATCCTTTCAGAAAAACGATGAATGGCACGAATGTGCTACCAAGGCGCTTCTCGACTCAGGAGCTGTTCAAACCTTCGTCAACGAAAAATGGGTAAAGAATAATGGTATTACTATGACTCCTCTCTCTAATGCTATTGCCATCACCAATGCCGATGGCACGGTCTCCAAACACGGACAAATTACTCATTACGTTTCAATTATACTAACCTTTCAAGGACATTCCAAGGGAGCCGATGCGCTGGTCGCAATCCTCGGAACACATAATATCATCTTGGGCTACGATTGGTTCTGCCGTCACAACCCCCTCATCGACTGGGAGGACAAAACCATTCTTTTCTCTCGTTGCACTCATAACTGTCGCGCTACTAACGCTCCACAGTTAATTAAAGACATCTGGAATGTCGACATTCGCTCTATCGAGGAGGGACTTGCCGAAAAAGTTCCAAAACAATACCATGCCTTCCTTGACGTATTTAGCAAGGAGGAATCAAAACGTATGCCTGTGCGCAAACCATGGGACCATGCTATTGACCTCAAACCCGACTTTGTTCCCAAGAAGGGACGAGTCATTCCACTCTCTGACGCCGAAATAGAAGAAGTTCGTAACTTCATTTCTAGCGAACAAGAAAAGGGATATATCTGGCCCTCTAAATCCCCTCAAACCGCGCCTGTCTTTTTTATTCCCAAGAAAACCGGAGAAAAACGCCTTGTTATGGATTACCGATATCTAAACGAGGGTACAGTAAAAAACTCTTACCCCCTTCCGTTAATCTCTTCTCTAGTTGATCGCCTCAAGAGCACAGACAAATTCACTTGCCTCGATCTGCGATGGGGGTATAACAATGTTCATATCAAAGAGGGCGACGAATGGAAAGCTGCCTTCATCACACCTCTCGGGGCTTACGAGCCTGTCATTATGTATTTTGGCATGACTAACTCCCCGCCAACATTCCAACAGATGATGAACGATATCTTCAATGATATGTACGCCGTTGTCATTGTCTACTTGGACGATATGTGTATCTTCACCAAGGGAAAGTCTGACGACGATCATTCGAAAGTCGTCATGGAGGTGTTGCAGCGCTTGCGCGACAACGACCTCTATGCTAAACTGGAAAAATGTGTATTTAACACTGACAAAGTTGACTTCTTAGGCATGACAGTATCGAAAAACGGGGTTGGCATGCAATCCAAGAAGGTCGACGCAATCCTCGACTGGCCAGCCCCTACAAAACTCAAACAACTTCAATCTTTTCTCGGTCTCTGTAATTATTATCGTCGTTTTATTAATGGTTTTGGACAGATCGCATGCCCTCTTAACGATCTTACCAAGAAAGGCGTTACGTATGTATGGGGAGAGGCCCAACAAACCGTGTTTGACACGCTCAAAAAACAATTTACTACAGCACCTCTCCTCGCCTTTCCTGATTCATCTAAAGATATGCGCGTTGAAACAGACGCAAGCGACATCGCCACTGGGGCCGTTTTATCGGTCCTAGGGGAGGATAAGTTATGGCGCCCTTGCGCTTTTCTTTCTCACTCTCTTTCTCCTGCGGAGAAAAATTACCCTGTTTACGATAAAGAACTTCTAGCTATTATTCACGCTCTGGAAGAATGGCGTCATTATCTTATTGGAAAAACTAACTTCAAGATCTGGACAGATCATAAAAATCTCGAGTACTGGAAAAAACCCCAAACACTGTCTGGTCGACAAGCTCGCTGGCACGAATTATTACAGGAATTCAACTATACACTTATCTATAAACCCGGATCCACCAACGGCCGTGCCGATGCTCTCTCCCGCCGCCCTGATCACGGTGATGCCGTTGATAACCTCAATGAAAACATCACTGTTTTTCCTTCTACCATTATCCGTGTTGCTAACTTATCCATCCCTGTTACGCTCACCTCCAAGGACGCGCGCATCCCTACCAAGGGCTCTGACGCTGCGGCCGGTTTCAATCTTTATTCTACTACTGATCTTGACATCCCCACCCACGATCAATCCCTTGTTCCCACCCATGTCAAGATTCAGCTCCCTATCGGCACGTATGGGAGAATTGCACCGCGCTCAGGCCTCGCCTTCAAGCATAAAATCGACGTCATGGCCGGAGTCATTGACGCTGATTATAGGGGAGAAATTGGTGTAATTCTCTTCAATCACTCTTCCACCCCGTTCCACGTATCTAACAGCGATCGTATCGCCCAACTAATTATTGAAAAAATAGAAAACCCCATGCTTACAGAAACAAAGACTCTCGACGAGTCTCAACGCAACGATATAGGGTTTGGCTCTACCGGAGTCCAAGCCATCTCCTCCACTACTCTCACACCGAATTTTGATACTAAATTACGTTTTGAATCAGCAAAGATGGACGTTGACGCGATTAACGAATACGAATACTATGCTGAGGAAAAACTCTTTAAATCTTCTAACGGCATTGTTTTCGTGCCCCCTTGTCTTCGCAACGAACTCATTTCTCTTTTTCATGATTCACCAGTGTCCGGTCACCCTGGCCGCGACCGTACCATCTTTTCTCTTAAAAAGTTTTATTGGTGGCCAGGAGCTGCCAAAGACATTGCCACTTACGTAGAACACTGCCAGGTGTGCTCCCTCACGAAGGGATCGTCAAAGCCACCGGCAGGAAAACTTATGCCACTTCCCACTCCTTCTCACCCCTGGATTGATATATCTATCGATTTCATCACAGGTTTTCCCACCTCTAACGGGTACGACACTATCGGCGTCATCGTCGATCACTTCTCCAAAGAAATCGTCCTTTTTCCGTGTAACAAAACAACTTCTTCGGACCTAGCTTCTTTATTTAGAGACCACGTATGGTGTTCTCACGGACTTCCCTCTTCCATAGTGTCGGACCGAGGCCCTCAGTTCGTCTTGGAGTTGACAAAGGAGTTGTGCAAGGTCTTGGGCATTTCTCAAAAACTCTCTACCGCCTACCACCCACAGACCAATGGACAAACGGAGCATGTCAACCGCGAGATTTTTGACTATCTTCGAGCGTATGTCGCAAAGAAGCAGGATTCATGGGCATCCCATCTCAAAATGGCGCAATTCGTCCACAACGCCTCCCTTACCACTGCAACTGGCACTTCCCCCTTCTCCATCACACGTAATTATCAGCCCCGTCTCGGGGTTGAACCTTCTTCATCTACTACCCCTGGGGGGTCGTTTGCTAACGCTATGGACAAGGATCATGACGAAATTTTTGCCATTTTACAGAAAACCCAGGATCGGATGTCCCACGTACAAGAATCCAAACGATCCTCCGCTCCTATCTATTCAATCGGCGATCTCGAGTGGCTATCCACCGAGCATCTTTCTCTCCCATATCCTGCGCGTAAATTAACTCAAAAGTTTATCGGCCCATATCGTATCACTGCTCTCCTCCCTAATGCCGTCACTCTTCACCTCCCTTCCCACGTCTCCATTCATCCCACTGTAAATATTTCCCGCGTTAAACCCTATAAAGCCCCGCTGGCCGGTCAACCCGTATTTAAATCAGACGCTATCACCATGACCGAAGACCGGCACGAAGAATACGAAATAGATTATATCGCCGCCTCTCATCTCCACCGCGGGAAACTCCAATATCTCATCCACTGGAAGGGATGGGACGAAGTGGACCGCACTTGGAAGCCAGCCGTTAACTTATCACATGCGCAGGACGCTATCGCCCACTTCCATCAGTCTCACCCTAACGCTCCACGACCTATCCACTCTATCTCCGAGACCAACTTCCTCTCCCTCTTCCATCCCTTTGGACCCTCCTATACCGAATTCACAGACTCGAGATTGGACCTCAAATCTAGTGAATGGGGGGTAATGTTATAGTTCATGTCCACACCGTACGCTTTTCAAACTTTCATTACTTTACACTTCGCTCATATCTCTGAATCCCTGAGCACCGTTTACCCCTAACCCCTTTCCAAAAGTCACGTGACCAGTGCACGTGACCGCGGGAACTATCACCTGACCTAGGGCCTAGACCATGACATCATTATGATGTCACGCCTCATGGACAGCTTCTTCTCTCACGTTTGTGCTTCTTTTATTCTATGACATTCCACTATGTTCCATGTCCCATGCCTACCCTAAACTCATCTCTCTCTATATAAACCCTACCTTAGCCTCCATAATTTCCTCAGTCCTGTTCATTTGTACTCCTCCCTTCTTCATAGGGACCTTGTCCACCTGAATACTACTCTTCTCCACTCTGCCAGTCTGGTCCTCTGTAAAGGGACTCTTTTTAAGTTGCACATCGTCACTATCATCATCTTGCTCCCCACTACCAATCTCTTGTTCGCTGTGTCGCTCGTCATCGACACTCGCCATTGCTGTTTCTACGTTTTCATTCAGTTCCTCCTCGCACCTGTGATCTAAGGTGCTCGTCATCATAAGTTGTTCAAGGCCGACAACAATGACCATCTTGACCTCATCTCTTCCTTGCATGCAGCAGTGTATGCATGCCTCACAACTGTCTTCTATGCTATAGCATGCACTGGTGAGCTCACCACCAAAATCCTATGTTCTTTCAACCCAATTTCCCACATCAAACTATCTGGTATTATAGTAGAAAGTGACCATCAAGGCAACCTTGCCACCAATTTCCACTTGCCCAAAACAAAATCTGCCCCTAACAGCAAGGATATCAACTGGGCCAAGCAGACTGGACCCACCAACCCCTCCTGTAGCCTTCAACAATCACAAGACGATCAATGAACCCCCACTGGATGGCTCCCTCTTCACATACCAACATGGAAAGAGTCACCAGCTCCTCACCAAGAGCAAATTCCTTGCCACCCTTGCCTCCACCCTAAAGGACTCTGGCCAACCACCCTTGCATGGCCATGGTATTCACATCAGATCAACCCTGGAATACCTCTGCAACCTCTCCTTTGAGGTTGTCAAGGTCAAGAGCAGGTGGGGCAGTGATGCTTTCCTTGTATATTTCCATTGGCATGCACAAATTCTTGCTCCATACATGCAAGCCAAACCAGCCCTATATAAATCACTCCTCCGACTCATCATGCCACCAATCAAATAACCAGTGAGTCACTCACTGGCAATCACCCTCTTCCTAGTCTAACACTATTCAACCATAATCAGTTCTGGCAATTCCAGATTCCACATTGACACCAACATTCTGGAACTGGTTCTGATATTTTTCCACACTATTTCAGATTTCTGAATTGGAAGCATCTTCAAAACCACCAGAACCACTCCTGGAATTTTCCTATGCCTTTCCAAACTTGGAAAAATTGGAACAATCAGAAGTACTACTATGGTATAACTTCTTTGTCACTTAAATCTTTAGTGTTCATTCTTCCATTACAACATATTATCATCTTGTTTAAGGTTCATCAACATATTATTACTAATGAAATAATATGAGTATACCTCCACCCATAGTATATATATACCTTGACTTCACTTACAGGCACCTCAGTCGTTTTTGCCCACCTTAGGCAGCAACTAAGGTGAGTACCTTTTCACTTGACTTACACTCTTAGCTAATGTACTATAGCATAACAATCCTGCCCATTATCCAGGTGAATGTAGTTGTTTTTGCCCACCTTAGGCAGCAGCTGAGCATAGGGCAATCTTGCCCATTATCCAGAATCTGTCATAGTCCTTGGTCATGAGGCTCTGCTTCATGTGTTGTCAACTGACTACTTTCTGGGTCAGCAGCTGACCATAGCCCTAGGATCATCCAGAGTTGGACAGTGCTTCATGGCACTGTTGCTCACTCTTCCCCTCATTTCAAGTCCTCCTCACACTCTCCATCATAGTTCTTACTATTGGCATTTGTACTCATAACTTGCACCTCATACAATCCAACAACCCTTATCTCCCCTCACACAGCCTGAGCCAACCATGAGTGACAGCCAAAGACAGACTCCACTACAACATGTATGACTTGGACTCTAACTTTCTTTCTCAAAAGTCATGTGACAAGTAGCACATGACAATGGGACACATCACATGACTTGGGCCTAGACCCGGTGATGTCATGCCTCATGTCTTATCTCTTATCTTCTTATCTACTCACCCTTATTTTTTCTCTTATGTCAGACAAGGTTCACTCCCACACTTTGCTTCTTCTCTCACACCTGCCCTAAAGGGTGCCTTGGTCTGTGTGTAGTCTGTTCATATATATAAGATAGCACTTTGTGATTGATATCCCAGTCTAATTCACATGTCTCCTGCACCAGACTTTTGTCCCTTGCTTGCACCTTTGAGTTCTGCTCCACTCCACTCCATTGTCAGTTGAAAATCACCTGTAAAAGGTCCCAACTCATCACCTCTTTCTATTGTAATTCATGTCCAACACTGTACGCTTTCTCATTTTTCTTTACCTTATCTTTATTCATATCCTATAATCCCTGAGCATCATTTATCATTAGCTTCACTTTCCAAAGTCACATGACCAGCACATGTGACCACAGGAAACATCACCTGACTTGAGGCCTAGCCCATGACATCATTTATGATGTCATACCTCAAGGACAGTGTTCTCTCATATTCACATTTTTTTTGTTCCATGACATTCCATATTGTTCCAGGACTTTCCATATTCCCATGCCTGCCCTAAACTCTCTCTTACATATATAAACCCTTCCCCTTCATCATAATTTCCTCAGTCCTGTTCACTTGTATTCCTCCCTTCCTTATAGGGACTTTGTATACTGCAAATACCACTCCTCCTCCTCATTGCCAACCTCATCCTCTGTAAAGGGACTTGCTTATGCTCCATCTTGTCACTGTCATCCTACTTGTACCCTCCACTGACATCATCTTCATCATCTTTCTTGTCTTCAATACTCATTACTGCCGTCTCTTAGTCTTCTATCAACTCCTTGCTCCTGTAGTTAACAGAGCTCATTATTAGTGGTTCAAGGCCAACAACACTTGAACAGGACTATGAAAAGCTGAACCCACTGTGTTCCCCTTTTATTGTTTATCCCCCATCACTCACACATTGACCACCGTGAACATCACAAACAAACCACTGCTTTTGCTTTCTACCAACTTAACGTTCCAGCCCCCACTCCCATTGAATTAGACCCCAATGACAACTGGGACCCTGAAGTTTTAGCAGCTGCCCATTGTGCCACTTGCCTCCACCACCAATGCAGAGTTTACCAACAAAACCTGCACTTTATTCAAACAAAATACAATCCTACATGGCACCCTGAAATAAATGGCCACATTCATCCCTCTATCCTTTGCCCCGTATTGTCCTTCACTGCCAACAATTCCCCTTCCTCTAAACATCCTCAGAATTACCTTGAAAAATAGGCAATAGTAAGGATGTCTGAATTACCTACCATGCCAACCTGGCAAAATATCATCACACAATTTCAATTCCTTACTGGAGTCATTCAGCAACAAGCCACACTGCAACAGCAACAAATGCAGCAACCTCCTCCACCTGCCACTTCAGTGAACAACCACTCTGCCCCATTTACCTTGTATAAGGCCTTTGCCAATCCAAGTAGCTGGGGCAGCAACCACTTCACCTTCCACAGTTGGTGGACCAAGGTAGCAGTGTGGACACAATGCCTAACCATACTAATGCCCAAATAGTCCATGGTTGCTGTTCTACTGTGCATGGAAGAAAATGCTACCAACTTCACTCACATAACCCTCCAAAAGTACATGAACAAGGAGGAGTCCAAGATAACAGACACAGAAAAGGCCAATGTCTGGTCAAAATGGGGACTGCTAAAAAAGGAAGCTGAGAGTCACTTCCAAATCAATGTCATTGCAGAAGAGTGCTACGGCAAATTAGTGGCACTCAAACAAGGTAGTATGTCCATAGAGACATACACATCACAACTTGAGTTGCTCTGCTTTAAAGATCAGGTGTTACAACTCTACAAGGAGGGTATTGACTATCAAATCTATGCCCAAATCTTGCTCCGTGACCCTGCCATCAATAATACCCTGATGAAATGGTAAGAGACCACCATATTGATCAGGAAAAATTTCAACCAGATGCAACTGGAATGTTTGCATTTGACAACTAATCAGTTTCAACCCCATGTGGAACATTGTTTCACCGAGATGGGAACACAACTGGGCCAGGGGGCCCTCATGGACACTCATGCTATCCAACCCAGAATGGAGACGCATATATGCTACAACTGCAATGAGGTAGGATACCTATTTTATAAATGCACTAAACCCTGCCATCCTCAAGGACAACCTCAGTTTAACCCACTTATGGGTTGTACCACCTATCTGCCTCCTTGCATGCAAACTCAGAAGATCCCCACTCCCTCTGCTGGTGAACAAGGTTCCAGAAATCCCTCATGGATGACCAAAAAGGTGCAAGCCTATTACTATGACCTCTTTGAGGCTTGTGTGCACCAGATGGCCGCTAATGGACTAAAGAATTCAAGAAAAGGCAAAGCTGAGTGAACCTGGGAGGTGTTCCCTCAGCTAAGGACTTAATTTCTTCTTCTTCATCTATTTCTCTTTCTTCTTCTAACAAGTTCTCTGTTCTCAATATTGAAGGGGAGATGGACAGTGATGTAGTCGATAACATGCTGAACAATGTTTCTACATACAGTTCACATTTCATCAGGGTGTCCTATTTGGGTGTGGCACCAGAATCAAAACAAAGTGTACTTGATTCTCTGATAAAAGAAAAAGTTTCTCTTGTACCTATTTATAAATCCTCCTGTGCCTTGTTTTCACAAGTTGAACCCTCTACTTCTCAAGGAGCAGAGTCCAACATTCTCACTAACATCTCTTTTCAGAAAAACAATGAATGGCATGAATGCGCTACCAAAGTCTTACTCGACTTTGGAGCTGTTCAAACCTTTGTTAATGAAAAATGGGTAAAAAAACAACAGTATTTCTATAACCCTCCTTTTTAAACCAATTACCATCACAAACATGGATGGTACAGTATCAAAACATGGACAAATCACTCATCACATGTCAATCATATTAACATATCAAGGTCATTCTGAAGGAGTTGATGCACTAGTCGCAACCTTGGGAACATACAATATTATTCTAGGTTTCAATTGGTTTCAATGACATAATCCTTTCATTGATTGGGAGTATAAAACAATTACTTTCTCTTGCCGTAATCACAACTGCAAAGCAACTAACACTCCATAGTTGATCCAAGACATCTGGAATGTCAACATTTGATCCATCGAGGAAGGATTGGCAGAAAAAGTACCAAAACAGTACCATGTCTTCCTCAACATATTTAGCAAAGAAGAATCCAAACACATGCCGCTACAAAAACCTTGGGACCATTTCGGAATACAAGGTACTCCGAATAGCGAAGAGACAGGGGAATGAACCTCAAGTGGGAATACTCACTTGAGTGATTAAGCAATGGTACAGTAGCCAAGAGTCTTGTTTAGAGAACAGTGAGATTGAAAGAGAATGAATGAATTCAATATAGATAAGATGCACTGTAAGACCATCTTATATACCTGTACAAGATGTTTGTTTCCATATACAATCTATCCTAAAAGATAGAGATTCTATGGTATTCTAACCAATGGCATAAAGCACTAGAACAATAGTGTGCTATGATGCCAGAGTATCAACATATCGCATCATACATTTACAAAATGAGTAGTGTCTTGTGTGATAAGATGCAATCTTATCTCATGGTTAGATGATCTATTTCACATGTCATCTAATAATAGATATGACTTGATATGAGTCACATCTTAAGTCATCAGGATTAGATAACACCTTTAGAACTCAGCGAAGGTATTTGCTAATGCATTAGTTTAAGGGTAATACTAGAGAGCAATTAATTCACAACTAGTATTCTCAACACTCCTCCTCACTGCTCATGTTGGGAATGATATGAGTGTAAGTTGTTTTCTACCCTCTTGGAATTTAATCTTTCCAAAGTTCTTTGTGAAGATGTCTGCAAATTGCATATTGATGGTAACATAGAATAGTTCCACTTCATTATATTCAACAGATTCACAAATGTAATGCTGAGGAATGCGAACATGTTTAGTATGACCTTCTTGTGCTGGATTGGATGCTAAAAAGATAGCTCCTTGATTATTAACACACATGGGAATGCAATCCAGCAGTGTATGCAATTCTCTGAAGAGATTGCATATCCACTGTAACTGCTTAGCACATTTAGTCATTCCACAGTATTCTGCTTCTGTAGAGGAAAATCTAACATGTTTTTGTTATCTGAAAAACCATGAGACTATTCCGTTTGCAAGGAATATTGCATATCTGGTTGTGAACTGAGATGTTTCCACATCACCTGCCCAGTCAGTGTCTGAATAGGTGATCAAACCTGATTTGTCTCCAGTGGTTTTGTATTTAATGCATAAGTCCTGGGAATGTGATAGATATCACACAATTTGTATGGTTTTTTGCATATGTTCTTCTGATGGATTGGAAGAGAGCTGTGACATCTTGATCACAGCATATGCTATATCAGGTCTAGTTCCAAGCATAATGTAAAGCAAGGAACCGATTACAGATTGATAACAACTTTGAAGATTTGGATCTTCTTTTCCTTCATTTGGTCTTGGAGTATACCCAGTAGGTGGAGGTACTGTAGTTTCTTTACAGTTCTCCTAACCAAAATGCTTTACTATTTTAGCAGTGTATTTTGTTTGGTCAAGGATAAGGGACTTAGCTTTGTGATCCCTTGTTATTCTCATATCAAGATATTCTTTGACTTTGCCAAGATCTCATGATTCCCATTTTTGCATGAAGTGTTTCTTATGGGAGAGGACCTGAGACTTGTTACTACCCAAGAATAGAGCATCATCAACATAAATGACTATAAGAATAATATCCTTGCCAATGAATTTAACATAAACACCAGAATCTGAAATGCATCTCTTGAATCCAAAGAATACAAGGCTTTGATGAAGCAGTTTGTTCCATTGAAGGACGGCTTGCTTGAGACCATAGATAGCTTTTCATAGGCAACAAACCTTAGATTTCTAGCCTTTAACTATGAATCCTTCTGGTTGGACCATGTAAATCTCTTCATTTAGCTTGCCAAACAGAAATGCTGTTTTGACATCCAACACTTCAATTCCCCAATCATTAAGAACTGCTAGTGCAAGGACCAGTCAGTTGGTTTCAAACCTAGCCACAGGTGAGAAAGTTTCTTCATAGTCTATTCCAAAGTTCTGTGTAAAGCCTTTCACAATGAAGCAAGCTTTAACATGATTGCCTGGTTGAATGGCAAATACCCATCTCCCTTTGATGGGGATACATCCTTTTGGTAATGTTACTAGATCCCAAACTTTGTGATCACGTAAAGATTTAATCTCATCTTTAGACACATCATACCATGCAGTTTGTTGATCTTGAGGTAGCTTAGCTATATCTCGGTATTGCTTTGGTACAGTCCATTCTCCAAGATCTATAACAGCATTGAGATGATGCTGCATCCATTTATTGCTGTATATTTCTCCTACCTCTTCTTGTTCATTGATCGATTGAACAGAACTGGAAGATTGTGATTCTTGAGTAGACTCCTCCTGAATCAGATCAAGATCTTGATTAAGATCTCTCTCAATCTGCACAGGTGGTCAATCACCATATGTGTTATCAGGTATGATTCGAGGTTGTGGATTTCTGCCAGATCAGTGTGGTTCTGGTGGTGCTCTAATGTTAGATCTTTCATCTCTTGTTGGATGATATTGATGAGAATGAGAATGAAATCTCATTAAAAGTTCACTAGGACCTTGTCTGGATGGTAACCAGTTTGCTCTAACTGGAGCAGGAACCAACCATTGACCTTGTTTGGGTGATGATGGAGGTGAGTCTGATACCAAGTATCATTTATGCTGATGATGATCTTCAATTGCAGATCTGTGTCCAGTCTCAGGTTCTGCTCTGCAGATTCCTGGTTTCATTGGAGAAAACATTGTCCTCAATGATTTGTATGATGGTGGACCTTTTGGAGTATGATCTATTGGAGATCCTGATCTCAGAGAGTCTGGTGGTGACCATGATTCCAGTGATGGAGTATCAGCAATAGGTAATGGATGATCAATGTGAATTGATGAAGGTAATGGTAATGGAAGATTTACATGTCTTTCTGGTTCAGGATGAAATTGAACCAGAAGATCAGGTTGATCTTCTAATCTAACGACATGATCTTCAACTTGAATAGGGGCAGGTTTGTCGATGTTTCTTCTTTGACCAGAATTGCCAACCTTTGGTGTTGGGTTCATATCCTTATGAACATCATTTCCTCAGATTTGGAAAACAGTTTGTCTAGCTATTGTTCTGGGGGAATGAAGATATATGCTCGACATCCCAAAACTCTGAAGTATGATGCATCAGGTTTCTTCCCATTGAATATTTCGATGGGAGTTTTCCATTCATGATGATGCATAGGTTGTCTATTATAAATATGGAGTGCAGTCTCTATGGAATCTTGCCAAAATGCTCTAGGAAGGCAAGCATGTTGGCACATTGCATCTGCCTTTTCCATTATGGTTTTGTTGAATCTCTCAGCTCATCCATTTTGTTGAGGGGTATAAGGAGTAGTTGTTTGATGAGTTACTCTTCAAGAAGTGAGGAACATGCTAAACTCCTGACTCATAAATTCACCCCCTTAGTCCAAATGTAGTGAGGTGAGTTGATGACCAGTAAAGGTCTCAGCCCAAGAAACCATATTTTTGAAATATGTCAAACAATCCAACTTGGCTCGCAAGAAGGAAAGTAAAGCATAACCTGAGTGTTCGTCAATGAAAGTAAAGACATACAAAGTCCATGAACACAGTTCAGTTGGCATAGGACCCATTAGATTAGTATGCACAAAGGCTAAGGGACGTATAGCATGCTTGCCCAAGGATGGAAACAAGTAATCAGGCATCTTGCCTAAGGAACATCTTTTACAAGGAGGTAAGTCCTTTGGTAGAGAGACAGCAGGAACACCTGATAATTGGATATGTGCATGACACAAGGCATTGTGAGATGTGTGACCAAAATATTGGTGCCACAGATGATAAGATCAATCATCCGACAAAGTATAATCCCAGAATCTGGAGTAATTGTTGCCAACTGAAACCAGTGGAGATTGTTAGCAGGTGATCAGGCAAAGGCCTGTATTACCATATGTCCTCTTTTGTTCCAGATCCTTGATCCAGATTTATTGATTTTACAGCAAAAACTGTGGTTTGTTAAAGATAAAACCAATAATAGTCTATGTGATGTATTAGGAGTGTACCACATGTTCTCCAGTTTAATCAGTGGTGCATTAAAGCCACTGTTGATTTGTTGTACCAGGATAGTGCTTGGACTGTGCATGAAAACTTTGTTTCCATTAGCAACAGATGCTGATCTGATTTGATTATCAAGATAAATGAAATCATCTAGGAATGTGTTATAGTTCGTGTCCAACATCGTACACTTTTCACTTTTTCTTTACTTTACACTTCACTCACATCCTATGATCTCTGAGCACTGTTTACCATTAGTTCTTTTTCCAAAGTCACATGATCAGTACATGTGATCACAGGAAACATCACTTGACCTGGGGCCCAGACCATGACATCACTATGATATCACGCCTCATGGACATCTTCTTTCTCTCATGTTTGTGCTTCTTTTATTCTATGACCTTCCATCATATTCCATCTCTCACGCCTGCCCTTAAGTTGTCTCTACCTATTTAAACCCTACCTACCCCTCTGTAACTTCCCCAGTCCTGTTCACCTGTATTCCTCCCTTCCTCTTAGGGACCTTGTACACTTGAATACCACTCTCCTCTATCTTGCCAGCCTAGTTCCCTGTAATGGGACCACTTTATATTATATCTTGTCACCATTGTCGTCCCCATTCCCGCCACAAACATTATCTTCACCATCTCTCTCATATATCATACTTGTCACCATCACCTCCTCATTTTCTATCAACTCCTTGAGCCTATTGTCTAAAGGCACTCATCATTTAGTATAGTTCAAGGCCAGCAACAGAATGGAGATAGATGATCAGTGCATCTGCTGTCAATCGTTCAATAAGTTTTGCTAAACCCAGATTTAGTTGAATCACCTTGAAGCACAAAGGCTTCAATATAATAGATAAGGTATTCATTGCTCTCTTCATCATAGAAGGTATCTAGGTTTTCCTCTCCTTATCATAGGGTAAACATTTCTAATATGAATAGTAATCTTAGTGAACCAGTACAACTCCTTTGTGTGGTCTGCTATGTGATATAAAAGAATCTCTGCCATATGTGATAGGGCAGGTGTAAGCATGAAATTCAGGAGTATTAGTATAAAGAATGGATGGATCAGGTAAGACATGATTGATCAAAGAAAAATGGTTGTTATCTGAAATTAACCCCTCAAGTGAGAACATCATCTTTTCTTTCCTTTCTTGTCTCACTTAGATTTAAGCGGTTCAGGGTCTCATTGCTTAGATGGTCCAGCTCCTTCTATAGTGACATGAGATGGAGCAGGCTTGAAAGGAATTAGATGATTCTGCAATATCCATACCTGTGTCCATAGCATTTTCTTTCCAGTTATTGAAGTTAGATCCTTCAATAATCTCCTCAAAGTGTTGAGGGTCTTTTTTGGCAATCTCATTATTGTAGAGAGACCAAGCTGCTTGCGAACTTTCCTCATGGATAGGAGACATGGAAGGTGCTTTGTTTAAAATCTCACCATTGCAATCCATGGTAGCTTCATGAATGAAGCTCAGCTCGAAAAGGTTGGAAGAAGACGATGGAATCTTTCCTTTATCTTTGCCTTTTCTGCTTCCTTTGTTTTGCTGATGCTGTTGAAAAGTGTTGTGTTTGTAGTCTTTGTCCTGATTAATTGGAGGGACAGGTCTCTTTCTGAAGTTGGGGTGCAAGCCACCATGACCTCGGAAAGATTGACTCAATCAGAAGTTCTTATAAGGTGCAGAAGGATCCTGTGGACATTTCCATTGATTAGTTTTAGGAGGTCCACATCAAATCACATTAGTGCAGTTAATTTGACCCACAAGTTCATTCTCCACATTGGAAATGCAGGAGTGCAATGGTTGTCTAATCCGTATGAGTTGGACCCCTGATAAGAATTTTTGGGTTATAGTATCAACTGTGAATTGCACTTGATCTATGGTCTGAGTTACATTGACATGAAAGAGAAGAAAGAGCTGGAAAGGCAAAAGAGTAAGAACATTGCTTGAAAAGATTTGCTAAAATAAAGACCAGTTTCAGTCATCGTTGTAAAGAGATGACTGATTTCATCTATGTCTTGTTGAGCTTGGTGGGGATGAATAGAGCATCCAAGTGCTTGGTAGAAAAGAAGAAACTGGCCAGAAAGACCAATAGTGCCAAAAAAAAGAACCATCCTGTCCCAGATGGCCTTGGTGACTGAAGGATTCTGTTCGCCAATAACTTGATTAGCAACATAGTTGTAGGAAATGTTATGAAGAAGGGAATTGTTGATAGTGTTGGTGTTGACGGCCTTGAACTAACAATGACGACGAGTACCTTTAGACGATAGGTACTAGGAGGAACTGCACGAAGAGTAGGAAACGACGATGACGGATGTCGACAACGAGCGACACAGCGAGGACGAGGTCGGTAGCGGGAAGGCGAGCGACAAAGGTGACGATGTGGAGCATAAGGAGAGTCCCTTGGCAGAGGACTAGGCTGGCAAAAGATGGAGAAGAGTGGTATTCAAATGGTCAAGGTCCCTATGAGGAAGGGAGGTTTACAAGTGAACAGGACTGAGGGAAATACGGCGAGTAAGGTAAGGTTTATATATGATAGACGACTTGAGGGCAGGCATGGGAGACGGAATGTGGAAGAACATGATGGAAGGTAATAGAATAAAAGAAGCACGAACGTGAGAGAGAGAAGCTGTCCATGAGG
>JBBPLZ010000084.1:14331-26050 GCA_038090055.1 Hemileccinum hortonii | reverse complement strand
GACCTTCGGAGAGCAACACTTTGAGGCTTCAGTCATTGTACCTAAAAGCATTCCGTACAGGAAACTTACAGCCGAAGGTCGTGGACATTTTGAGTACCGGAACCTTCTGGCCGAGGATCTTTCTTGATAACCCCGACATTGAGAATGTCGCAATATCAATCGGCCGACCAATCCGATTATGGATCTATGCCTTGCTGGAGGATGGCGTGGGGCTTCCTGAAGCAGCGGAAGAAGAACGCGCTGCAGTGGATGGTAGCGTTTCTGAGGGTGATGCCGCCGAAGAGGATCCCGACGAGCTCGTCGACGTTGTTGAAGAAGATTCGGACGAAGATGCCGACCTCCTCGCTCCGTTACGCGGCGAACTCCGGCGCATACGAGGCACGGAAGAAGACACATCCGACGCTGTCCCGGTGTCGGTTTCGTCTCGTTCCCGCTCTCGCCCGCCTGTACATCCGAAATACGTCACCGAGTATGTTCGTCGTGGGACCCGAATAGCGCCAGAGCAAGTGCCGGTTCCGGACTTGGCTGCGCTGATGATCTCTTCTGGCTTCGATGGAACCATCGACCCGGACGCGTGGACACCCATTCAGCTGCGGAGTACGGAGGAACGTATGGCACTGTTTCTCCACATCTTGGGGAGTAACGTGCCTGCTGTCCGGAATGTACCTCCGGACCGACTTATGGGCATCCTCGTGCTAAGATGGATCGTGAAAACCCTCCATCAGCGGGCTTTGGAGAGTGGCATGAGCAAGGAGCGAGAAAAGGAGAGGTGGACGCTCCATGAAGCACGGATGTTCCTTGCCTTTTACGGATCGCCCTCCATTACCGCAGACGATACAGCTGACCATGCCAACGCCCTTGCCACGGATACCAACTCGCCAATGACCACACCGATGACAGATCGGAACGTCCAGTTCATGGCACAAATTCTGATGGCCATTGAGACACTCCATATTCTGTCTCAGGTACTGTTTCTGGCGGACCAAGTACCGGCCAATATTCAAGCGCTCTCTGGACAAAAGCTGCATGATTATCTGACCAACTCGGTCGCTGTTCCTGCGGAAATCTTGCCCCATGGGCTATGGGATGCTTGTACAGCTTTGTTGGAAGATGCGTTTGCGCTGGAGAGACAGAAGAAGTTGAAGCAACCCAAGTTAGACCAGAAGCCAGTCGCCAAGGCAAACAGCAAGACGATGCATTCTAATGGACAAGGGTTGTTCTCATTGTTGATGGACGATGTCGCTTGACATACTGGAGTTTTGGAAACGATGTGAACGTTGTAATCAGACAATAATACATTATGGCGTTGAATTCTTATCTCTCATTGCTGTTCGAATGCAACCCGATGCCATTCTCTAGGGCATCTTCTGGAAAAGTGGGCACTGCATCATGGGCTGTGCCGCAGCCGAGAGGCTGTATCATATCACTTATTCGGCGGCCAAATCATTCAAGATGCGGTGCATGGCCGTAGGTTCGAGAAGCGGCGATGCTAGCATCTGGTAAGAGCCAAGTGTCGCTGTGAGAGCCAGTATTCGGATAAAAGGTCGGCTTTATTGCTGTTCTTATGTCGTTCTCCCAACCTGAGAGGCGCCTCAGAAGCTCATACCACTCCACCACGATGACCTGCCATCCCGTAAAAAGGTCCACAGACATTGTCACCTATCGGTACAACGACGAACTAGTCTACGTCCCAGTCGCCTCAAACTACACGGTCAGTCCCTGCTCTCCACCCCCCCGGTCCTCACGTTTTTAGGCTGACGACCACCCACAGCAAGCACTCTCACACGCACGCGATGCGTTCCCGCAGCTCAAGAAGCTGCGCGGCGCGTCCCTCTCACTCTCCTTGACCGCACCCGGGCAAGCACAGCAATTTGTCGGCATCAGCTCGTCCGTGTGGCCCATGCTCATCGCGCACATGTCGCGCTACCAGATCATCGACGTGCACGTCACGCAACCCTGCAGCGAGAGTGAGCGCGAGTGCAGACGTGGGCATGATGTAACACGAGCACCAGCAGCAGTATCGATACCGGACATCACCATCACGTATGCAGATACGGACGACACGGGGGAGCCTGTACCACCGTATCGGAGGTTGGAGGACGTGGATGACGAAAAAGTGTCGTGTCCCAGTCCCAGTCCAATACACCCAGCAAAACGAAATTGGTTGTTTCAAAAGCTCCACGGAAACGTCTTCAACGCCTCTTGACATTCTAGACACGTTCACTGTATTCGCAGACAGCTCGAATTGTCTCGTTGCGACCAATCCCCGCTTAGATGATACCCCAATACCTGTTATTATTTCCATTCATGTAACTATACTTTCATTCAAATTAGATGGATCTATCGTACCGTGGACCGTATGCTTAACAGAGAGACGTTCTCCACTTCGCTTCTCACGCAAAGACTAAATTCTTTGCAGCCTCTGTGTAATCCTTGTTTTTCATTTCTAGTACTTGCATACAGTGGCTCAAATATGATCATACTGATCATTCTGACAAAGGGGTGGGTTATCTTCGACGAAACAACTAGCAACAAGCGCCGCGCGGCCTAATCTGTTCGGTGGATTCGGTGATCTGGCTACCAAGCTCTGTCGAGCTCTGCCCGGGCCCTGCTCATGTGGCTGGCATCGGAAACTTTGATCAGGTACTCAGGTAACCAGTACTTATGATGCGGCTGGATTGACAGCCGCCACTGTTGTGGAAACAATAACTTCTCAACTTGTATCACCAAGGCAGAGATCTGAGGGCCACAGCAACCAGTTTTACGGCAACTCATTGTGATGCCGAAGCAGTGAGTCGATATTCTGTGCTACTCTAGCGCCGCGAGCCTTGAACTCAGCGTGCGCTAACGATACCACGTACAAGCGCTAACATGTAGGCGTTCATTTGAAACCTACGATCAGAACGCATCCATTTCAGGGGTTCATAACCAAACCCGCAACGTGTCCGAATATGTCGGACTTTATATGTCTATTTACAAGGTTAGTGCACCCCAGGATGGCGTACAACAACACCTCGACCTATCAGTGGCATTCACACAGGGCACGAGCCAGCCACTCACTGTCATGCCAGCGTCCTACGTGCGGCTGTACCTCAAAAGTGCCTTGCTCCTGAACGTGGCATTGTACTGCAACAAATTGTTAATGTCCCTTACCCAGTCATCTTCTTTTCCCGGCCCCACGCCTTCCTCTGGTCTTGCTTCGTTATCCTCGGAAATAGATGACCGGTTGATGCAAGGCACGGGATATGGCGACGCCTGTACTGTTACGCAGTCCCCCGGATTTAAAACATGGGAAACGCGCCCATCCATCGAAACACCCGCTGCCGCACGGCTACGGTCGCTAATCTGAAAGCGGAAGAAGGGTGTAAGAAACTTGAAACACGGAAAGATGCAGGTAGGGAGTATACGACTTACACGCAATGTGACAGAGGATGAAGCAGGGAAGACGAGTGGACGGAAAGAGAGACTCCGCGGGCATATGGGAACGAGGACCACGGCGCTCAGGGAGGGGTGTACGATAGGCCCACCTGCAGAGAGAGAATAGGCTGTTGAGCCTGTGGGCGTGGATACGATCACACCATCGGACTTTCTTAACATCAATACCATCCTGATCATGCTAGTTGGTTTCACGTACCACGGCTTCCGTCAGATGCTGACCATCAACATAGATGTCAATTGTGTTCAGGTGAGGGCTGGACCCCCGGTGCAGTGCAATCTCATTCATTACCTGCCATTCTGAATGGAATTGTATGATGAGTATTTCCTGAGGGCAAAAAGGACTCGACATGCACCATCATCATCCATCTTTCGCGCGTCCTTGTCATAGAATGTGCACGACAGACGCATTCGGTTTAATAACGTCGCCTTCCCATGGAATACGGCCTCCAGACCCTTTGCGAAATCGTCTATATCTGTTTCCGGGAAAATGATCAGCATTCGTACTCCGCTGCATTAGCCGGGCACGCACGAAAAGGCAATAAAAATCCCAGAGTACCCATAGAGAAGCTCAACACGGGTGGGACAGCTCCAAGACTGAACAACGATGCGGCATGCAAAATCGTCCCGTCTCCTCCCAGCGTGACGACCAAGTCGATATTTTCCGACTGTGGTCCGGGTCGCCACACCTCTGCGCCATCAGGCATGTCGGGCCGGTCCTCTGCATACACTTTTACACCCGGATACGTTTGATTTACATGTCTGCCAACGCGATAAGTACTGGGCGTGTATGAGCATGTATGTGAGGGCGGACGAACTCGAGTAGGTCATCAATCGCTCTGATGACTGGGTCTGTCCGGAGCTTGTTCACGACGAGAATGGATCGTGGAGGGTACGTAGCGTTCTGTTGGCTATGATTTCAACTGAGCAATGCACAAGAACACGAGAAACGAGACGAACGCTTGGGCTGTGGGTGTTGGCACCGATGCCAAAGACATGCCTCTTGCCCGTGGCAACAAGCGACCGACAAAAAGCCGCGAACATGGCGTAGGTGCATGTAGGAATCCTTGAAAGCACGAGTCGTGGAGGGCTCGTCGGGTTTGGCAGACAATGTTCATGACCGAGAGATATTAGTTCCAAGTGGTTGCTGTCAGAGTTGCCAAAGATGGATTGCACACATCGTTGTGCCTTGTCGAATTCTCACCAGCTTGCCAGCGCCGCAGCCTCGGGTTACAAGACCGGTAAGTAATTGCAGGCGGTAATCCGGCTGTTCATGCGGCGTCATGTTGGAAATGGTGGTTTTCTGTAAACTGTTCTCACCCTCTAACTTATCCTTTAGTATTAGTACAGTTGGATTCAAGCCGGCATCGATGAAGTTCCGATAACGTGCCAGTGGGGTCTCAGGCTGGCAAGTTGGTGGGGGCCTGGATCCTTGTCACCCGGTTCACGAGTCGATGCCGTTTAGTCATATCACTGGCAATTACTAACAGGGAGAACTTAGAACCACAATCCCCGCCGAATCTTTGTTCTGCCCAAGTGTACAGAAAGCAATATCTTCTGACGACGCTATCACCATGATCCTTGGCGAACTCGACTTCATCAGCAAGCTACGTACATATCTACCCCCAGTCCCACATCCACCCGCATCTGTAGTCTAGTGATTCTTGCAACTCTTTCATTTAGAGGGCATGATGGCCGAGCGGTCCAAGGCGCTGGAATCAGGTTGAGATATCCAGTCCGAAAGGGCGGGAGTTCGAATCTCCCTCATGTCACAAGTTTTTTTGTTACAAGGTGTTTATGCTTGGAGATTCGCATGATGGGTCCAATCTAATACGTAAAACCTACAGAATGCATTAGGGTGAGGCTATTATATGTCTGACTTGGCATCTGGTGGTCCGGATATCATCTCCCATGCCTTCTTGCACAGACGGCGACCCAGGATAAAAGGTTCCGGTGAGTGCGCTTTCTCTAATACCCGGCGGGCAAACTCCCGTTGTGACCCGGATTCAAAACTTCGGCGGAAAAATTCCAAGACTTTTGCAGTAGGCGCGAGAAGTCTGCGCATAGGATCAAACAGAGGGCGAAGCGACGTCGGGATTTGTGTGAGAGATGAACATTGCCTGTATCCACATCAACGATCAATTCCAAGATTTGAAACGCACACGCGCACCACTGATACTGCAAGTAATCCGGAGGTGGTACAGAGCTCAGCGTACCGTCCAGTTCGACTCTTATTCGTCCACGGAGTTGTTCTATCCACATTTTCTCATTCTGCTCTTCGCTCTCTCTGCGGAGTTTATCTTGTACATAACGGTCTTGGGATTTCAGGCCTTGCGACATGAGCAGCAGTTTTTCTACTGCGTTCTTGTTGGAGGTCGTCGTCCAGATATACCACCCCTGCTCCCAATATCGTGTCTCGTCCTCATCGGGTTTCGAGGATGCTTCGGTGTCATCGAGAAGCTGTTCTTGCACAAGCTGACCTTCCGGCGGAAGAGGAATGTTATTGGTTTGTCGCGTTCGCCATCCCTTTCCGAGCAGGTAGTCGGTGACTTCGTGTGGGTACACTTTGCGAAGACATATGCTATATGTCTTGGGCTCATGATTCTGCAATCTTCCGCGGGCGGTCTGTAATGAGTATGTGAGACACATCTCGTCCATCCTGTCGGGCACTTTCCCTGAATCGTGCAAGCCGGAGTCAGGGTGGTATTTGAGCGAAATGCCGGAGATTACGCACCGGGTGGTGGTCGACTTAGCGATATCAAGGGAGAATGCACAAAGCTGATCCTCGCGGTGGCCTTTTCACCTCCACCTGGGGGATTCATCATGGGTGCAGAGAATGGTAGTGTAGGCTCGGAGTCAGCTACCGTACATACTACTAGGCACCGCAGTCCAATTGAATCGGAGTTCATATTAGGTCGGTTATAAGCTGAAGTCTCTTTTTCTTGTTTTTTTAAGATCACCCACGTCGTATGAAGCATCGCTGTCGCAGCACACGCACAGGAAGCCCTCGCTTTCGCATTTTTGCTGTGGGGAAAGTCCCCGGAGACACAGAGTGATGCCTTTTCGCTCGGAACGGAAAGCACCCAGCTTCAATTTTGCTGAGGGGGGTGAGATAGGTCGGGCAAAGATCGATTTATTGGACCGCGTCTTCATTCGGGACAGTTCCGCTTGCCCACTCTGTCGCAAACTCGATGTTATGCAACCCTGTGGAAGCGTATTCATGCAAAGATATGAGCATGTTTGTCGTTTGTGTTGCTTGAGGATCGGTTTGTTGTTCGTTGCTCATACACATAGTTATGCGGTAGTTGGCGTCCCGCTCCCGGGAGCCTTCAACTCAATGGGGCTTACTCTCGTTCGACGTGGGTTTTCACCTGTATTTTTTTTCTCTTTGAACGCTCGTCGTTCATTATTGGTCGAGGGGAGGGAATGTTGCATGAGGTGAGTACGTTCCAATGCTTTTGGCTGTGGTGATGCTTGGAAACCGCATGGTTTGAATTTCTTCAGGGAGAATACCTTGTAATAGGGCATGCTCCACATATGACACTTCTGACACTTTCTGGCTATCATCCGCTCAGGGACCACCATACTGATCGCTTCAATCTCGTAGGAGTTTCCCTACGTGTCCACTATGGGTACGTTGTTGCTGGCTAATTGTACTTTGTTCCTCATCCTTTGTTCCGTAGACTGAACACGCATTGATATTTTTGTAGTGTATACTGGAAATATGTAACGACTTCGCTACTCGGCGGATTCAACGGTTTGCGACGCACCGTCCGGCAACGAATGGATATGTATTTCGGAGCTTCACCCTCTGCACACATCTTGATGATCTTGAATGATTCGGTACAGCACGGCTTGTTGCAGACGCCCCATCGCTTGCTTGCTTCTCCAGTTCGTTCGGCATAAGGCACGGCGCGTTTTAGGTTACTTGGCATGTAGCGACCAACTTATCATTAATGTTGTTCCCGACTTTCCGAATCAGTAGATCGATGGAAAGCGATGTGACTCCTGATTAATGATTCCTGTCTCATTTTCCCCTCCCAACCTAAATGCCCTTGCAAAAATCATTTAAGGCGCAGTCCCAATGTTCTGCCGCACACCATGAGACTGCTATAGACACCTCTCCAGTGCGCATACTGTAGTCAATCGCTGTTAGAATGGTCACTAACGTAATTTCCCCCTTGCAGCATGTTTGTCCCAAGGACCCATCCACGTGTATCACTCGTCCCTCAGTGGCGCACGCCTCCCCGGAGTCCTCACCCCTGTATTCCTTGAAGCACTCTGGCGACTCCGGCTCGAACTGGCGGTATTCAAGCTCGAGTGCAGAGTGGTATGTTCCGTCTCCTGATCCCTTAGCGCCGACCGATATGTACGGCGTACATGTGAATCTCTCCGTCTCCTATTCGGATGAAAAGATCGGTCTGCTCATGTTTTTTTAGGCGGTCCTGCTAGCTTCCGAGCTCGAATGTGTTTCATGACTGGTGGTACCAGGTTGGTCAGTCGAGGTAGGCCCATGTCCGATTTCGCCGTCCATTCTGTTGTTGTCATTATTGTTATTATCATTTCCTCTGAAACAGCACACTGAAGAGGCGCACGTTATTGTGATAGGAGTGATTCCGGGTGGAGTCATCCGTTGAGACGGTGGGACCACTCGAACCTGTAATCTGCCCATTTACACTGGCATAATATCTCCAGGCTGATCCTTTCCCCCCAGACAGAAAACGCCCATTCTGACGCAAACGCCCCATCAACGAAATTGCCACAGACATGTCTACGGCGCGCGAAATGCAAGACATTGGCGTCCATCTCGTTCTTCCACCAGGCCGTGCCACTACTCTGCTCAGGCTACTATACTCTTGCGCTAGATCTTTCGTGTGGTTTGAGGGCTGCAGCAAAATTTGACTCAACGTGGCATGGGAGACCAAAAGCAAGACATAATGCAAAGCCGAACATCGTGTGTATCATCAAGAACAAAATGCATGTGAACCTCTGCAGACATTACTCGAACTGAACATATGTCAATTTTTGAAACGCTCTAAATATGATAACCCACTCCGTCTTCAACGGCGTACCCCTCTAGCACCGAAGTCAGGGCATAATGCAGAATCTAACAAAAACGCGCATCCGAAAGAGATAGGATCACTCTACGAGGAACTACCGGACGAGAAGAAAACAAACACGTTAATTGAACAACTCATATTCCGATATACACGAACATGACTCGAATTCTCTTCTCCAACGACACCTATTGGGCAGACTCTGCCGCTGCGACATTCAGTGCCTCGGCCGCGTGCTCCAAATCAATCACCGGCCGTAGATGGGCCGCGAACGACGCGCTAGACGGACGGAACAACTCGGGCTGGCACAGTGAGTCATTCAACGGGTGGGGGCAGCATGCGAAGTGGGAGTCAGGAGGAAAGAGAGGTAGGTGGAGGCTGTCCAAATATCCGAAGTAAGCAACACGAGGCCTAGGATCAAGGTACGGTAAGAATGGGTGAAAAGAAGACGAATAAATCCACCAGATATCAGACCGCCTCGTCATGGCACGACCAACACCGAGACTCCAAAGCGACCCCATCCCCATCCTGGGCCACCTTCAAGTACGGCACCGAAAACAAGGGGCTAAACGCCGCGTGTGTGAGATATGGCACGACGCGTTTTGAACAGAATCCACCGTGCCCACACCGCAGGTACACAGCGGGCTCTGACTTCCCTACTCTCCTCGGGTACGTGCACGTCGTCTTGTGAGGCCACGTCCGACACCGTTCGGTCAAGTGCAAGAGCAGATGAAACCATGCCACTGTCTCGTCCGCATCCGTACCGATGCAGTGGCGTCCACTAGTGGGTTTCGAGGCTAGCCACGACCGGGATCACCGCAGGCGTAGCGGCGCCACGAACGTGTCCGCAACCGTAATGTCCAGATACAAACATGCAACGACGATATAGAGATACGCGACCTGGCACCAGCGTGATGATGGTCGCGTTGCTTGGGGGGGAAGAGGAGGTGCAACGTTTGTTTGACAAGTACTAGCATTACCCGGGGTGGGTGCTAATGGAACACACGCTTTTCTGGGCCGACCCGGCCGACGTGCATATTCCACCAGTTGGATGTGGACAAGGTTTGGGAAAGTTTGAATGCGGGGTACCGGTCGAGGTTGACACAGTGAATGGTACTGTCGTTGGGGTCCCAGGATAAGGATCCCAACCGGCTCGAGACATCACGCTGGGTATGACGTCAAACGGAGCGGGAGACCGTGACACGACAACCTAGAGAGGGAAACAACAAGGCGTCGGCGTCGACGATACAACGAAATACCACATCCACCTCATGCTGACAAACAGTACGATTCACCCCGATATACCGTGACCGCCCGCAATACACAGTTTCGCATGTACCATATTGATAGGAAGTGGTAGCCGTACATCACAGAAAATTGGTCCTTGGCAACGCGCACCAGCTCGTGAGGACGGCGACTAACGGTGAATCCAACTCACCACATTCAAGGCTCTGTCCACCGATCGTCCGACGCCACGAGAAGCCAAGCAGTGCGCCGTGCACTTCGTATTACGCGGAGTCGAGATAGTAACTATACGTTCCTAGTAAGCAATAAGCAGTTGCATTGAGCTCAGCGTATCAAGCATACCGCCGAACGCCAAGGAGGCGGGGCGATGAGAGGAACCTGAGTTTAGTGTAACTTGGGCTGTGCAGAGCAGCTTCTTGCTGTACGATCGAATTGGAAACCAAAGTGATGGTTCCTGACATTACAGCAAGAGCAAACCAAAGCAGAACAAATACATAGCCATTCTGTAAAGTACTGAGATGTGCGCAAGAAGATGCAGCTAACGTGGTGAAACTTGTAACAATCCCGTGGTGTTCAAGTGAGCAGTTTTTTATAAGCCGACATAATAATTTCGACCCACTCAATCAACGTCCATGGTGGCGGCACCGCGACCTGCCCCACCACCGCGCCGACCCCGGCCACCTCTCCTTCCACCACGTTGCCACCACTGGACTTCTTGTCGCGAGTTATTCTGTTGACTGTACGCCTTGGGATCTGCGCCCGGCGGTGCGACAAGAACCGTGGCACGGGGATCCGTGTTCATGATGGAGTCCGAGCGCATTTTTCTATTCGCGGAACGTGTTTAAGTGGTTCTTTCAAGAACGCGTCCAAAAAAAACTCACGATCCAGTATTGTCGTCTGCGCCCATCAGCACATCAACGCTTCCATTTTCGTTGACCAAATCGGCACCACCAAGCCTTCCAGAAAGGCCGACAGATTGTGTGCCTACGACTACGACGTGAAGTATACGACCATCCGCGGGTTGTTTGTCGAATTTGGCAACAGCAGCGGCAGCATGTGCAGCCTGCTTGAAGGTCAGCCGGACAGCCACGTTGTCGGGTGTTTGGCTGTTCGCGAGGTCGGAGGAGATGATCGGACCACACCGTCGGAAGATGGCCTGTCGGATGTTGGAAAATGCTTGGCGATGAGAAAGGGCAAAGCATACCTCGACATCAGCAGGAGTGGTGCCTTTGACAAGGCCATCGACCTGCACAACGTTTCCGTTGGTGCCCGAACTGGCTCCTTTGATACTTATTCCCCCAGCGGCAGTGGCTTCTCTGAGTGCGCGTTGAACTAGGGTGGAATCGGGTTTGCGGGGGGCAGCGGCAGAAACGGACAAACGAGAGGAAAGTGAGGGTTTGTCAGGGTCTTCATACAAGTCATGGGACCACTGTGCGTCTGAATCGCCTTTTGGGGGTCGAGAAGGACGAACCTGGGTACGATAGAGCGCGCGTGTGCGGAGAAGAGCCAAGGGTACATTTTTCAATGGACAGCCTTGGAGGATGCGAATCGTATAGTACGCACATAAGGCGAGTTTCGGTTTGCAGATTTTGGACGTACTGGACCTCCGTCGGTGGTGGTGGAAAGACGGGCTAAGAGAGACATGATGATGGTTCGGGAAAGAAAACGGCCGAGGTTTAAGAGATTGTGTGCGCCTGTTTGGCGTGTGGCAGAAAAACCACGTCGTAACCTCGACTACTTGCAACTTTGTAACTTCACAACTTGACACGACATGGGCGGAACTGGTACGTGGATCAGCGCGCTCATAGTGTCACTTCTTAGCTGTTTAATCAGGTTGGTTGTTCCTTTTTTCGGTCCTCATGGCCGCTGGTCTGCTCTTCACCATGGTCTTTTTCGTACGTCGTTTGAAAGTCGCCCAGTTCATCCGTGTCAACTCCAACCTAGATCATCATGTTCTCTGACCTCGAATGCGACTACATTAA
>JBBPLZ010000084.1:1468-14231 GCA_038090055.1 Hemileccinum hortonii | reverse complement strand
TCATGGCATTCATGTTCACCCGAACAGGATACGAAACAAGAACCACATGTACGATGCTACCGAAATATTCCGCACGCTCTCGGGACACAAGAAGGAGAGTTTTATAAAACTCGGCTTCTACCTCCTGTCCTTCTTCTATTACCTCTACCGGTCTGCATCCCCTCTCATATGTTCACCGTCTAAACTCATTTCTGATCAGCATGATTGTCGCGCTCATTTCGGAGAGCGAATAAACTCGTTTCCCAAGGCTGCAGACAGCTTGCCTCATGCACGTAACAACGGGACAGGTATGCAGGAAATTGGAACTCGGCCTAGCGTGTGGAGTGAGGTACATAGACGTCTGATCTGTAGTAGACGGGTGCCTGGATATACATGAGAGGCTTTGGCGGTGCGATGGGTTTCCCTTGTTGTAGTCTCGTCAGATGCTATGATCTTTCTTTCTCTCCGTGTAAAGTTGGACTTGGGATATCATCCACTACTAGCAAAGTGCTTAAACTTTGGTTCACCGTGCTGGGTCTCTCTATCCACGACAACCCTCACCTAGTCCTACCGAAAACCATGTTGGATACACCGTCCTCATCACCGTCACCTTGACAAGTATGTACACCCTAGACTGACCATCGTCACCCAGGGCATGTTCCGCCTGGAAAGAGAAATGTGTCAGTACCATGGAATATACCCTCCACGAGTTCGAAGACATGATCGGCAAGGATTTCTGTTAGTCCCCACCTCCTTCCGTCTACCTCGAACCCTTTTGCAGCGTTTTCGAGTCTTGGGCAGCGGCATCCATCCCACCAACGCCCGTTACCCTTCCTCACCGTACGTAACTTCGCCACCACCCCTAGCCATCGTATTCACCGTCGATGTCCCCAGCATCATCACCATCGCCCCCCAGCCCACCTGGCATCGCCGACCCGCAAAGATCGTCTTGGCTTCGTCGTCACCAGGCCTCGCCAAAGCAGTGGCCATTCCCGTCATTCATTCAAATGCAAAGTTGCTTGCTTTCGCCTCGCCCGCGGAACCCTCACAAGTACATCTCCTCAGATTACAGACGACCAGGACACGGTCCACATATCTTTCAGCTTGCCAACAGGACCAGTCTCTCATCTTCAAGTACGGTTCGGCATTTAGCTCAAGTGCATTTACTAATGTTGTATTCCCATATAGCAGTGAAGCTGCCAGTGGAAAGTCGCGGAGCCCCCGTCTCGCCAACTCTACCAAAGCTGTCAATTTCCAATCCGGGAAAGAAAGGCTCCAAGTCCAATTCCCACTGCAGCGTTTGCCACCGAGTCCTTCGGTAACGCTTGCATCTCTTCAACTCCAAAGGACGATTATGCGGGATCAAGTCACTGGATTACTATCTCGAGCGCAACCAACGGCGGCAGACAAGACGGCCAGAGTGCTGTTACTAGTGTCCGTGACAACTCGGATCATGCCGACCTTTTTGCACGACTCAGGCTGTCCAAGCGGCATGTTGATTAGACATGTCAACTTATCGCCACAATCTAGGCAACCTTGGGCCTCCATTGACACGGCTGTCGTTCCCGACGACGTCTTCGGCATCGTTGCTGATTTTCTTGGCGTACAGGCTTACGACATCGCTTGAGCGCGCCCTCTCTTACAAGACCATGTTGATTGGCTCGACAAGCAATCGATCAACGCCTCTGCTGTGATGACCTCAACACCTTCATCGGCCTCTTTGATCTTTCTGGCTCCCAGAACATGACCAGGCGCCTGAATCCCTCTACCAATTTTCCATCGACTTCGCCAACAAACGGCATCCGGAAATGTGATTTTGAGATCCCCGTTGACGAACACCAGACGGAAGTCTTCTCTCGTTTCGTCCCCTCAGTCTAGGTTCCAAATGATGCCCCCCCTCCTCTGGCACGAATGTGCAGTTCATGGACGGCACTCTCGTCAATCCGTTCAAGTACGATTCCGGTCAGGATCTCACGAAAAATCGCGACGTCTAGCTTTTGTTGTGTGGTAATTGATTCCTGTTGTATGCTGGACACTCCGAAGTCCGAAGGGCAGACTTTATTAGATTTAACATGTGAGATATCGATGTTTTTAGGGTAGTGCTCCGAGGTGGTCGAAAAAGCTTTAAAATTTGCTGCACAAATCCAACAAAAAAGAAAAGAAAAATGCGCCCAAACGCGCAGATCTAGTATCGTGTTGGCCATGTTGCATGCAACCTTGCACTTGACCGACTTCCTCGAGCTTTACAGTAGACGAGCCTCAACTTGGCACTATCACCCCCGGGCCTCGATCAAATTTACTGATAGCCTTAACAAACGGTGCTACTGGTAGAGGTCATTAATTCATTCCTCGCTCAGGCTGGTAAAGGTTTCAATCATCCAAGATGTCACATCCTCTATTCTTTCGAGGAGTAACATACTTTTATCCCATCGGCAACACGTCCGCTGTATGTTTAACTGAACACCTCCCTCCTGAACGACAAGCAAATATTCTGCTTTTGGCTTGTGGCGATCCTCGACACATTTTGTACACTGTGCATACAAACGAGTCGAATTCCGATATTGGTGGGTACCACGCCGTTCCATTCACTAGCACTGTGGGCATTCTGATCCGACTTGTGTAGAGCCACGGAAACTGGATATAACCTGTTGCGATGTGGAACCCGCTGTGCTTGGTAGGTGGCACCACACTATTCTTTGTGTTCATTGGGCTTGAACATCCATCTCAATTAGCACGCAACGCAATACTGTTCACACTCTTGGCTGACGAAGGCGCTCAGGAAAGGATGGATCTCATATGGAATATCTTTTACCACTTCGTGTTGGATCAAGAATCACTGTCCTTGCTCATGGAACAATGTCGAAAACTGGTGACGTTGGCAAAGGATCTCGAATCGTGGAACGCTGGTCCATATGCACGTTTTTTGGCTGTGTGCGACAATAGCACGCTGGCAGAGCTTCATCGGATCTGGAGCCTATACGTCGCAACGGCCGATTACCCTCCGGAGCGCTACAAACGGTTCAAGGAAGTTTTCTTGGATGGCATGAAAGAAGTCAATGATAACTATGGCGGCGGTTTCGTCTTAACGTCTTCTCGTTCTGCTGGACCGCTCGTGTTAGCCGCCGTGAAAGTAGTCGCCGAGCAGTTCCGCAAGTTCTGGTTGACTGGTATCACTGACGATGGTCTGCATAACATGGAGCGGGCCACGTTCGTCAACCCTACGTTTTCCTTTTCCATTTCAGGAGAGAAGTTCGCCGTCCACTATGGGACAGACCCAGTCGGGGGATTTCATCTCGCAGAGCCGTTTGCGGCCACTGGTGGCGAGTCTGAGACACCCACACTACTGGAGCAGAAACTGGTACGAGCAGCGCGCAGCCAGTTCTCTCAGTGGTGCATCTCGGTCATCAAGCTCCTGAGGATTACCTCGGCGCCATCGACGCTCGTTGTTCGGATGTTCGCTGGCGATGTACTGATGCTGTGCCAGGCTTTTGCCCATCTCAATTCTTGCGCCAACACTGCCACTCCGATCCTGAGTTCGCCATGGAAAGCTTCGAGAATAGAGTTTGATGAAAACCAGTACGGAGGAGGAGCTTCCACCTTCGCCCCTACGACGTTCAACGTGATCGACACATCCAATATCTCTGATCACGTTGGACTCCTCAACCTCTTGGTGGTCACAGTTCCTATCCTCTCCAAGTCCCCTTGCGCGACACTATACACCGAGGCGTTACTTTCCTACGGCGATGCACCTTCGACGGTTGTCTTGGAGCGACTGTGTGGTGACATGCAAACTATGTCGCTTCTCTTGGGGGTTATCCCCTCTGCTTTCTTATCACGGTTCACTACTCGCTCGAATATTCATGAAACCTTCCTGCATGTTTTCAACCCATCGGGAACGCAATACCACGAACAAGTGGTTTGGAAAGCCATTCAAAGCGAACATCCCATATCATTCGCACCGGATCAGCTTGGTCGACTTCTGTTCGAGGTCTACCTGAAGATGTTCTCCGACGAGAACATGGTTCGTCAGCTGCAAAATATATCTCTATCACCCACCCGGGCCCTCCTTGAACCGACTCTTGTACACTACACTCGTCGGAGCTTCGTACAGCTATTGAACCATATCAAATCTCGGATCCAAACGGACTGGGCTCTTGTCATGGAGAAATTCGACGATAGGGTCATGCAAGATACTAGCCTGGTACTGGGTTCCAACTTTTACCAGGAGATGTGTTGTCATTTTCATCTCATGGACATCGTAACATTCACCTCTATGGAACAGTCTTATATCCGCAATCTCCACATTCAAACAAAATCCGCAATCTTCAAAGACTGGGAGGTGGTTCCAGCAGCGGTCACGGTTGTCCTGGTGATCCCCCGGAGCAAGATCACCGCTGCCGAACCTGAACTTCGCCGTGCGCTAACTCCCATTCTCCAGTGTGAGATCAGGAATGCGAACCTATGGAACATGTTTGCACACATTTCTGCTGTGTACGGAAGACTCGAAACCATAGGAACAGGTCAGACGAAAATTGCGACCATCGTGGAAGAGAAGGAAGGGCAGTCAACCTCTCCATTGGTCGTTTTCTTTTCTGCTCCATCAAGTTCGTTGTTGTTATCATACAACGCAACTGTCGGGTTTAGGACTCGTCCTTCGCCCCGCTCTTTCAGCCCATCACTACTAGAAGCTATATTCAGCGCACCACTGGAAGACACACGACATGTCCACATACTTGCCGAACCCCCTTTTCCGCCCGTCTCTCCCTCGGCCACGAAGGACCCGTGTAGACAAGCGCTTCAGGACAATAAGCGGGCTTTCACGGTACAAATGAATGAGTCTCGTGCCCAGATTCGTTCACTCATGATTCGGGTGGATATTACGGATCCAGTTGGTCAAGCTTCGCTAGCAGCTGGCTCGTCTGTGAAAATCGAATCGGCACCGACAAATGGAGTTTCCCTGTGTATCGACAAGTACAAGGAGAAGATCTACTTCCCGTTACCAGTAGATGTCACGGACACGAAACTCCGTATTGCACGCAAGTCAATGTACATAGAGGTTTGTTGGTTGTTGGCCTATAATCAAAGCGCACGCTGATATACTTCATAGCTCATTTCGCCATTAGCAATGTCCATGGACATTCAAAATGAAGATAGGATCACAAAGAGGTTCTATACCGTGGTCGATGGCGGAGTTCCAACGTCATGGATCGTCCACCGGGTGAATTTGGATCGTTGCCCTCCGCTCAAGCCATCAGAGACTCCCGAAGCATCGAAGTGGTTGACCCCACACGTCTCCTTTATGTTCTCCTACAGGGAGCGTGCATTACGGGAGATGGGATCCTCAACGGTCAAGGACACCTTTGTGAACCTGAAAGAATCCCTTCATGCTCTATTGCTTTCTGCTGCCGGAGTTCAAGGCCCAGTCCGCTCCGTCTTCACGCTGCATGACACATCTACACGAGACTTTCTCGCTGTGATCATTGTCACTGATCTTCGGCTCGACCTTGGTTCACATACGGTCCTCGCTGATGCTTGGGTTGCTCCGGGAACGACAACTGTTCAAGATAAGCTGAGATCTCTCGAGGTGCATGGTGTCGTCGCGATCAAAGTTGACGCAGATGAATCAGAAGCTTGGCGCTACCTTCTTCCGCTACTCGTTGAACGGTGCCGCACTTGGGCCCACCGACCTTGGTGCGAATACTTGACACATGGAACCATTCCACTGTATGCGGACGCTGGAGCAGATCCTGCGAAGAGTCCTTTTTGCTCCTGTGGTGTAGGGGTGGGGACGAAGACATTCCCGCAACGGTTCAAGTCTCTCGCTCCGTATATGACACGAGTGGCCATCAGTCCCTTGTTTGCGGTTCCGTACTTGGAGAAGGTGGGGATGATGTCGGATTCGCAGACTGCGCCGGATCAAGGGGGATGCAGAGCGTGTGGGAAGCAAGGGGGCTCTCTTTTGCTGTGTGGTAAATGTAAGAGCGTGAGGTATTGTTCAAAGGAGTGCCAAGTAAAGGACTGGAAAGTCCACAAGAAGAATTGTGTTCGGTAGTATGCTTTACCGGAATAATAATATACTTTGCTTTCTCGAATATGAGCAGAATACTATTGTACCTACTCCTGAACCGACCTCAAAAGGTTTTGGTAACTTATATTTCGATGCCCCAATCTCTGTCGAGAGCGTCGCGCGGACCACCAACTTGAAACGTGCAACGAGAGTAAGTCGGGACAAGTGAAACCAATTTTGACTGTGTGCAAACTGTGTGGCTGGTCCTTTCCGGGCTTCCCCCGTGGGCCACACACAACGAGATATCCCGCGTATGCGAGCTGGCCTCTCAGGGAGGCGATATTTTGGAACGGATCGTGATATTGTTGGTTCTCAGATGAGTCACAGCGCATCTCAATCTTGACCCTCAACGTCGTGTAAAGGGCGGCCACTAGTAACTCTATTTTCCAATAGACAATCCATTACAACTGTCAGTATGTGCATGGAGGAACACAGGAATCAAGTGGTAAAGACCCCGAGTTTCAGAATGACGCCAAAGTGTGTCAAAAATCGTACCTCGAGGTTGTGATCATTCCGGGCCCGGATTCTACCGTAAAAACCGGTAATATACTGTATGTCCGCCGATCAACTTACACCCAGGTGGAGTGGGATAGGAATACCACTTTCAAGTTGTGCATGTGATAGTGATTCAACAACCTGAAGCCTGTTTGGATGCGGAAGCGGCTCCCAATCAGCATTGATGTGAGGAACTGCTAGGTGTCAGATGGTGGTGCGGGAGTAACTTAAAGCGGCGTAGATCATGGCATGCATCTCCTTTGCTGGCAGTCCGTCGGCCAGCAGCCGCGTGTGTGGAAACTTCATCATGATCATGATCATGGGCATACCGTACAGCCCGCGGAATACTTGTTCCTGGTTGCTTGACCAAACGTGCGAACGAAAAACAGATCAATCTCGAAAAAAAACCAGTGGATCTGAATGTCATGAGGGGTACAGACCAGATGGACGACAGACAGTAGCCACGTCAGTTCTGCCAGCTACTAGTACAGGTAACGGAACCCCATCCTGCGTCTCAAAGCCTCTTCAAACGTGATCCCCTCCAACTTGGCCGCCTCCTCGATCCGTTCTCGTTCAGCTCCATGCATCACATCCAGTTCTTGACGTTCCATTTCTTTGTTCTCCCGCACGAGCAACGTACGAATGACTGTGAAGTTTCCAGCGGAGGTCAGCCATGCTCCAAGTTGGAGGCATCTCGAATTGAAACCAAATACAGACCAAAGCTGAGGATACTCGCAAACGCGAGTGCGCAGAACGCAATGATCATCGACTTATGGTACCCGGGACCCCAACTCGATTTCCAGATGTAGGACCCTGTTCTGTGAGAGCGATCAGCACACTCACTTGGGGAAGGTAGAGCGACGTGCAGATTCCCTAAGTTTCCGAACCCATTCACGAGGGCGATCGCTACGGCCCGTTTGGCGGGTGGCCGAGGGACGGCATTAGCCAACCACACCATCATCAGTAGAGTCCCTAACCGCAGCGCGCGCGCGCAAATTTGGAAAAGGGTGAATAGATTGACGATAGTGCAATGGAATACATACCACCATGTCCACAGGTCATGAGGAACAACGAGAAGTATCTCCCGGACGTGCTCATCGTCGACAGGGAGATGATGTAGCCAGCCATGACCGCCCACCAACAGGCAGTCTGGTGGAAGAAGCGTTCCCCAGTCACGTCTGATGCACATGCGTTCATCAGTTCAAAATGGTCTATCATAGAGGAGGCAAGAAGTTACTTGCCGGCATGTCGCGCATCGGTGAGCGTCACGATGACTGCAAAGACCCACGGTGGCCTGACCAGCATACTGAATAAGTGCTAAGAACATACGACACAATAATACCCACGCTGCCATCAGCAAAGTGTTCGTCGTCGAGTAGCCAAGAGTGGCAGTCAACCTGAATGTGACCATGTGAGAGCTCGAACACACGAAACTCGTTACAATCTACAAAACTTACGTTGGGAAGAAGTTGGTATAACTGAGTCCCAAGATTGCAGAGCAAGACATCAACATGAAGATTGGGACCTTGGGATCTTTGAGCGCCAACTTCAGCCCCTCAAGGGGCCTACGAGTGCAATCAACAACAGGAACTTCGGGAAGACACGGATGACGTACGGGGCTCCTTGAGAATCTTGATCTGCTTCACCGACATCTTCTGCGAGTCGGACTTGAGCCAAACGTCTCTCCTGGGGAGTCAGCCAACTGGTATTGTTCGGCTACGGAGAAAAAGAATTCAGGAGATACACCATCTACTGGCATCTAGGGGGCTTAGGACACACAAAATCCGGAAGCAACCACCTAGGCGTTTCGTTCAGAAGAATGAAAACGAGTAACGAATACAAGCATCTGACGCACATGGCCAGGAAACCAATGAAGATCGTGATAGCGCCTTCAATATAGAATAGCCTGTGTTCAGCGGAAAAGGAAGTCAGATGATGCGCTCGTTATAGAACTCGTACCATCTCCATGCTGCGATGCCCTTCGCCCCATTCATGGTTCGGAGAATGCCTGCAGCCCACAGCTGGGCGCAACAAAGGGGTCAAGCATCGGAATGGAATAGTGGAACACACGAGAGGCTCACACTACCGACGGCACTGGCGATAAGAAGTCCGGTGTAGAAAATAGCAGATCTGAAAGCTAGCTCCTACGTGGGGACAGATCCATCAAAATGCACAATGCGACTGGTACAACACAAACCTTCCTTGTATACCATCTTGATAAAAGATACAACGAACCAGGGTAGAATGCAGCCTGGAGGACATCTCATATCAGTCGACCTTATCTCAATGGATTTCGTCGCTTTACCTCCGGTAAACCAATAAAGACACGACACGCCATGATACCAGCGAAACTATGCGTGATACCAGTGAGGGCACTGGTCAAGCCCCACAGAATGACACAAGTACTGATGTAAAGGCTCGGTCTAAGAGAGGCAAGGGCTGGCGTTACGCGGCAATCCTATCTCATACCAAGAAAAGGCCACTGACCTTGAGACGTAATTAAGAGCCTTAAGATGGTTTCAACTATTGCACCAATAGAGATACTGAGCTGCTTACCATATTGGACGGGATCTGTGCTGGGGCATACGATGCGTAAAGGATCGCCACGACTGTATCATACTGAACATCTGTCCTAGCTAGTGAATTTGCATGCCTCATGAGTGAGCGAGAACGTACCCTTCAAACCCAAATCAGTCTGTAAACCTTGCAATCGAGCAGATGTGATGGCGACGCGCTGTAACGCCACACACACGTCGATTGTCACAATGCGTAGCCCATTGCATCACAGACGCAACGTACATCAATGTAGTTCATCAAGAAGAGGACGATGACGATAGGTAGCAACCGAAAATCGAGCTTCCGGACAAGCCGCCGTTCCACAGTTTGTCGTGTTTCCACCCGCAGCACTTCTTGGTCACCGTCAGCGCTCACGCTGCCCACGGCGGTATCTTCCTTGTACGACTCGTGTCTCTTCTCGGGGTTAATCGACATGGTCAATACGAGGGGAAGTGACGGTATTTGGCCTGCTTGATTAAACCCACTAGAATATAAGGGTACTCGGATGTAACTGGCACTTGGCCGCGCAACGCCCTAGACTGCGGGCCTTCATGCTTATCGGATCACAACGCAGCGATGGATTGTTTCAACCATGCGGATTCGAAGTCCGACTTGTTCTCCCGCTTCCCAGAGCAAGGTCGCACCAAGACGGGACAGAACGGAATGATGGGATCCTGGAATAACTAGCAACGGAAGGCCGGCCTGATCAAAGCGCAGGCAAACCGACCGAAAGATGAAACGCGTTGGTGGAGGAACGAAGCCGATCAGCTTGAGCGAAACGGGGAGGTGCTCAGTGAGGTTGCGTTTCAACTTGCAGTGACGGTGAGGTAGGACGGTTGTATCGATAGAGACGGAGGAACGAAGAACTTTGGAAATTGCGGTTATTACTTCCGAGATCCTCTATGAGTATGACCAATCTTCCGCATCTCCTGAAGATCGCGATTTTTGAACTTGACACTTCGACTACAATCTCCGATGGGATTCCCCCCGACACGATGCCAATCTCCTCCTGCTTGTTTTCCGCTTTGGGCCTTCATGCTTTCGAAGTTGGACGGTCCCCGTGCAGAGTGTGCCATTCCTTAATAGCATCGCCTACAAGCCTTGGTCTGACAGCGTGAATACTTGGGTGAGTGCGCAGTGATCGTCAACACAATGACGAGATGTTGACATGATCGAGACCTTGGCATTGTCCTGTGCGACAACCACTCACGAAAGCTTCAAGCTCGATTCCTTTTGAAGCAACTACCCAATCAATTCCATCCTTGATGTTGCCGCGAACCGACTCGGATCGTGGCTACCTTAGTAGCACTGCAAAGTTTGCCTTTTCCATTGTGCCACCTCGGCATCTCTCCGAGACCTGCAGTTGCCACACTTCACGAGCGCGTCGTTTCTTCCGGATAAATGAAGGTGTATACAGACAGAAGTTCTGCAGCGTTCGGGGAGATTCGTCGATGCCGTAGTGCTATTGGCACGGTAAAAGACAATTTCGTACACCTGCCACTGCAGAGTGTGGGAGGAATATCATTTCCGTGCACTTTCAAGAATGGATCAACAATCAGCGAAGCACAACTCGGACACGGACCAATCACCATTGAGAAACGAGTTGAAGAAACCGCAATGCCGAGCGCTGAGCCTGAGATCTGAGATGTCACCGTGACGCCGCTTGATTGAATTTCGGACTTCTTGTCACGGTCGACGTTGCAAGTCATGTGTGTTAAAGTTCGAGTTCAAGTTCAAGTTCAATGGTGCCGCTTCTATGAGTAGAGTAACCAGTCTAGCTGCCTGGTTTGCGTTAAATACCGTCGACAGGCTGACCGGATTAGTACCTGGCCAGTCACGAATGTCACAGAATATAATACTATGTCACAATCTGCCGGGCTGCACGGCACCGTTCGTCATAGCTATTTTTTGTCGTTACCATGACTTGTTTATGCATTGATGTAGTGCTCTCTGCTGCGCAGCTATCGATAGAAGATTAACACTCCGACTCGGCAGTCCTCGGCATATCATCACTTGCGTGACTTTACCTCTTGTCACACCATTCTTGCTAACTTGACGCTGTTCAGCATACTTTAACTGTGTAGTGGGTTAGAATGCATAATGATTGTATTGTGGACATAGAGATAAATTTTTTGTAAGAGAGTCTTGTAGAGTGTCCAAGTATCTGGTAAGTGATGATAGATCAGTCGTCATGTCATAAAACAGTTCATAGCTCAAGCCACCTTCCGCTGCCAGGTAACAAACCAGTACTAGTACAGATAACGAAAGCCCATCCTACGTCTCACAGCTTCTTCGAACGTAATCTTCTCCAACTTGGCCGCTTCCTCGATCCGTTCCCGTTCAGGTCCATGCATCACATTCAACTCCTCACGTTCCATCCGCCTATTCTCCCGCAAGAGCAAAATGCGGATGGCTCAAATTTCCAGTCGGGGTCAGTCATACTGTGAAACATTTCGCATTAGAACCGAGTACACACCAAAACTGAGCGCACTCGCAAACACGAGCGCACAGAGCGCAATGATCATCGACTGATGGTATTCGGGACCCCAATTCGATGACCAAATGTAGGATCCCATCCTGTGGCAGCTATTAGCGCACACATCATGATGTAGGGAGGAAGTCACAATTATTTACAGATTCCCTAGGTTACCGAACCCGTTCACAAGGCCAATCGCTGCAGACCGTTTGGCTGGTGGTCGAGGGACGGCATTCGATACCCACACCAATGTCAGTGTAAAGCCTAATGCAACATGCACACGCCCAGAAGTTGAACAATGGTAAAATATCTGGCAGCAGCGCAAGGCAACATACCACAGTATCCAGATGCCATGAGGAACAACGAGAAGTATCGCCCGGCCGTGTTCATTGTCGACAGTGAGGCGATGTAGCCAACCATGACCACCCACAACCAGCCAGTCTGGTGGAAGAATCGTTCTCCAGTGATGTCTGTGCGTACAAGCGTTCATTATCCATATCCGATCTATTATAGAACGGAAGGAAGAAGTTGCTTACCAGCATGTCTCGCATTGATAATTGTGGCAATGGCTGCAAAGACGAACGGTGGGCTGATAAGAGATATTGAATAAGCGCCAAGAATATCGGAGACAGTTGAACATACGCTGCCATCAGCAAAGTGTTCGTCGTCGAGTAACCGAGAGTGGCAGTCAACCTAAGTAAAATGTGTGGCTTCAACCACATTAGTTACCCTTCATAAAGCACTTACGTTGGGAAAAAGTTAATGAAACTGAGCCCCAAAAGCTCAGAACAAGCCATGAGCATGAAAAGTAGGACCTTGGTATCTTTGAGCGCCAACTTCAGGCCTTCAAAAAGACTGCGAAACACAATTGATAATGGAACGTCGTGAGAACATGGACAACGTACGGGGCTTGTTGGGAATCCGTATCGGCTTCACCAGCATCCTCAGCAAGCCGGACTTGTGCCAAATGCCTCTCTGCAGGTGTCAACCACCTGGTATTGGGTGGCTATCGGAGAGAAAACAAATTATTATTTCGAGAACACATAAAAATGTACTGTCCAGGGAGCTCGGTACATACATAATCCGGAAGCAGCCATCTAGAGTTTCGTTAAGAGAAACGAAAGTGAGCGAGCGTTACAGAATCGGACGCACATGGCCAAGAAACCAATGAAGATCGTGATAGCGCCTTC
>JBBPLZ010000083.1:7300-22420 GCA_038090055.1 Hemileccinum hortonii | reverse complement strand
ATGAGGGTGAGGAGGGAGAGGGTAGATAGCACATACCATGGTCTGATGTGAATCGATGTTCCTCTACGCCAAATGTTCGAAGCCTGGCTCGTACGATGTCGTCTGGGAGCGGTGAGAAGGGGGGGATGTCGATGAGAAAGAGACGAACCTATTCCGGGAGTCCAACCGGGACTTGCGATTCGCAAGACATCGTTGAGAAAGAAACCGGCGCTATGTTCCATTTGGACGCCCTTGCGCTTGAGGAGGGCGCGGACGGCAGGGTCGGTCCAGAGTGCATGGATGTGGGGTGCCAGGGCCTCTAATAGAGGGGTCGGGTCAGAGGGATGGGGACGATTGGCGCGGATGGGCGAGAGGGCGTCGTGCGAGTTGGTGATGTGCTGCAAGATGGCCTTCCAAGCGCCACCCGCGCGGACACATATTTCGCCGCTGCCAAAGAGGAAACCGCTTGCCGAGTCGTCGCCGACACCAGATGCCCATTTTGTCCAACCGGTGGCTGAGGGGAGGGGCGGGCACGCGCCGCCGAACTCGGGGAGGAGCTGGCGAGCGAGGTTTGTTTCTACGCTGAGGAGGGGAAGAAGGCGGAGGCGGAGAGCAGACTGGGCTTGGGTCAAGGGGGGGTCTGCAGCGTCGGATTTGAGATCGAGAGAAGGATAGCGCGCGACGGTGCGGGGCGGAGAAGGAGGGGGGAGAGGATGGTCGAGTTCTTCTTCGATGATGGCGAGCAACTTTTTGACGGAGCTGAAAGACATGAGATACAAAGTGCACGCGATGAAAGAGACCAACCCAATGAGATTGAGCTGTATGATGATCTTCCATATCGGGGTCTCGCGGTGGAAGTAGTTTGGACAGAATCCCAACTGAAAGTCTGGACGACGACGACGACATGAGGGTGGACATGGGACAGAAACAAGACAAACAAACTTCTGAGCATGGTGGACTTGCCGGATTCTGCCTGGCCTGTGGCAGACATGAGTAAAAAGAAGACGCGGGGACGACAGACGCACCGAGAAGGATCACCTTGACGGCCTTTTTGCGTTTCTCGTGGAGCTTCCTTGAGATTTCGATGGCATCGTCGATTTCCTGGGATATTCTGGCAGCTTCTTGCTGGTGAGCGATGCGAAGCTGCTTTTCCTGAGAAGATTCGGATTGTGGTGGTCTGAAGGAGGCGGACCAGTCGTCGTGAATGGAGAGTGAGCGTCGTTGGGTGATCATGGACGGTGAGGAGCGTTTGTAGACCAAAGCATTGGCTACTAATAAATAAAGTCCTTATTGGTCATCCCGATCGGATCTCGTTTGAAATGACAGTCAGCTTCAAAGCACTGCCACGTAACAACCATCGTTACTCTATCGATGAATCGCACTCAGACCATGACACTCTCGCGGGCACGTTGGCCAAATGACCACAAAGATCCGTTTGCTGTCGTCCCTAATCAATTTCAGGGACAGTCGCGTTTGTGGAGGGTAATGCAGGTACTTTTCAAGTTGTAATTCAACATCAGAACATGAAACACTTGGAGAAATCCACAGCAACCGTGACTGCGTGAAGATGTTCCGCCGCAGGCAATTCGCCCTGACATCGCTAGAATCACGCCTTGACTGTACCCGGCCTGCCTTTTCTTGTCAATGACCCATGACATCCATGACACCTGTGTTGGCCTCAAACTCACGTTCCAAAGGGCGATGCAACTCTGTCAGGTACAACGCTTTGGAGTGTCTTCCTGGCAGAAATATTCAAACCACTATATGAGCCTACTCATGCACGCGGGATGTTGTGATCACGAGGAGCCAGGTTGTTACCGCCCATAAATCATCTCTGTACCTGCAGCTAGAATTGTTGACCACTGAACGCGGACCTCGGCATCAGTAAACAATCCATACAGAAGAAGGGAGACGCACCATTACGACCAACTTGACACTCTTTGTACAACCATTGGAATCAGAGGTAATACAGCATACATATCGACAAGAGTCACAAGTACCTGTGCGTACTACCAAATCAGACTTTGGCATCACGATCATCCGACTCCGAGGAACCATCGTTGGCATCACCGAGCGCTCGTTTCTCCTTCTGAATAAACGCCTCCCGAGCCTCCGAGCTGACTGTACCAAACACGACGTCCATCTCCTCCAAACTCCGTCCCTTGGTCTCGGGTATCACGCTACAACCGAAAGGCGACGCATCAACGGCGAAATAAACGTCAAGAGATCCGATCCTGCCTTACAGAGAAAAGACAGCCATCCCGCCAATGTTGATGGTGGCGAACAGCATGAAGAGCTTGTACCCAAGGTTAGCTTCGATCGTCGGTGTCACCTTGGCCACGGCAAAGTCTGCATGAAAAAGAACAGAGGATAAGCGCCAGAAAACGAACGGACGGATCATGGCATACGTACTCCATAGCCACTGAGATCCAGAGGCAACAGCGAGCCCATAGTGCCGCGTTCTTGTCGGGAAAATGTCAGCGACATACACCCACGGGAGCGGTCCCCACCCCATCGAATAGAAGCAAACATAGATGTACAGCATCGCGGCCATGGCTTTTGAAGAGGGCGGAGGAGGAGGCGCAGCATGGCCGGGTAAAGCGGCCACGACGGGGTGCGTCTTGAGGATGGCCCCGATGATGAAGAATGTCATGCCCATGCCCAACGCAGAGATGAGCAGCGATGGCTTACGACCAACACTGTCCACCATGAGGGACACGAAGAGGACAGTGGCGACCACTTTGACGATGCCATAGATCCCCGAGGCCAGCAAAGAGTTGGTCGTCCCTGAATACCCAATCTATGTACATCCACAGGATCGTTCAAGAGCGTCACGCAAGGAACCAAATTTATGGTAAACTCACCGAAGTGAAGATTTGGGGTGCATAGTATCCGACAGAATTTTGTCCACTCCACTGTTGTAAGAGGAAGATAACAAAGGCAATCACGAATCGGATAAAGTTGCCCTTTCCGAAGAAAGCCTCTCTGATTCCGAGCCCTTGACGTGCCTCGCGTTCTTCGTTGATTGCGGCTTCAATCTCTGCCATTTCGTGCCTGACAGAGGGCGAGTCATATGGCTCTTTCCGAAGGTATGCAAGATTCTCTATCGCCTCCTTGATACGACCCTTGGAAGCTAACCAACGCGGTGATTCCTGCAGAACATAAGTTGCTGCCGAATCAAAAAATGGCCAATGTACCTTGATAGTGAACAATCCGAGGCACATCAACCCAGCAGGAACGAGCTGGAAACCAAAAGGGATCCTCCATACACTGGGACTGTCAGCCATGTGCAGCCCAACACCGACTAGGCACACGTCAATCAGAGATAAGTAGCAAGAATGGAACGACACGTTCGCTTACGATTAATAAAGTATGAGATCATAACGCCGATGGCCACCATGACTTGAAACAAGCCCGTGATCCGCCCACGCACCTCCTTGGGGGAACATTCAGACACGTACGCAGGGGCGACGGCGGAGATCCCGCCAATGCCAACACCCGATATGACGCGTCCACCATAGATGTACCCAATACCATGGCTACCCCCTGCCACGGTGGTGAGGATCTGGTACAGTCGGTGTGAGAGTTTCATAACGCTGCCACGTCAAACTCACAGCACCAACGCAAAACACCAGTGTAAACCCAACAAGAGTCCATCGTCGTCCAAAGCGTGCTGTAAACGGCGTCCATGTCAACACACATGCACGCACGGCCGAGTCGAGATCTACCTGACAGGGGCGCACTTCCCAACGCACCAAAGAATGCACCTGCCTGGAGAACAGAGACGACGTTGGACGAGATCGTCACGTCCTCGTTTTTGTTGACCGTGCCATCCGAGTTGATGATACCAAAGTGCGTCTCAAAGTAGGGTTGAGACACGACGCCTCCGGCGATACCTCTAGCGGAGACGTGAGCGAGAACAACTCTCTTTAGGTAAACATCGAGACGGACGTATCATAACCAAAGAGGACGATACCCCAGTAGGCAACGAAAGCTAGCCCTGTTCATGTAGATGAGGTGCTGAAGAGTGGGAGGGCGGAATGGAGGTCGTTTAATCCTCAACCACTCACAGTATACGCGAATGTTCTTGAAGTTGATGAAGGACGACATGCGAGCAGACGTGCGGTTGTGGGCAAAGGCAACGTTCTAAAATAGCTAAGGAGCAGTCTTCATGTGATCGAACGGTTTGCATAACGAGGGCTCTCTTTTATATGCGCGTGGGTAGGTGTCAAGTCCGGTACAAGTGTCCGTGGAACGCACGGACCGCGGCGGACCGTTGAGCGTGTAAAAAAACATTAATCCAAATGGCGCTGCATTTGTGGGTTAGTTTACAGTGGCGCGCGAATCGTCTTGGATCTTTGTGCGGGGACTCTGGGGAGGTGAGAAATACACCCGCACCCCACAATAGTCAGGGCAATTTTCGAAGTAGCGATAACTCCACCCACACCGCCCGAGCCAAGGAGTGGCAGAGAAGGACTCAGCCCAACGACAGGATGTGAGTTGGAATTGCAGGTGTTTCGACACAAGGCCAGACTCTTGGAAGCCTCACTAGGTTAAGACTGTGTCAGTGGTCCAAAACTTAGTGGAACCAAGAGGAAGCCATTAAAGTTAAAGATCACCCTGACCTTTGGCAAGTCACTTCCACCATGTTACCACCGAGGGTCCCTTGTATGAGCGTGAGTTGGTTCAAGCCCGGTACTGCACTTGTGGAACGCGCGAACCAGTTGAGGGCGTAAAATTTAATCCAACGCTGTTTGACATTTCTTGGTTAGTTTGCACAACTTTGCAGTTACACGTGAATCATCCAAGATCCCTTTGTCACTGGCCACGATCCCGTGAACTCAGCATCCACGCTCCGACAAGCCTCCGTCAGAGGTATACAATGCCGGTCGCTAACCCTGCCATGTTATCATTGAGCAGAACTGCTAAGCTAGCGTCTAGAGAAGAGAGGACACTCACTGACTCTTGTGCGTCACGAGTCTCTACCCTCGCCAACACTTTGGGCACGTGCAAGCATCACGAGAACCCCAAATCGCTGGCAAACAATACGAATTTGTCTATTTCTGCTATGCTGCTGATACTTCTTGCCAAGTGCTTATATTGACCTTATATCCCTAATATCTGGATTCCTAACCTCGCCAAGGAAATATAAGCCTTTGACAAGAACTAACGTTGCTCAGCAGAACACCTACCGTTATAAGACCCTTATAAGGGTCTTATCAGAGTTTTGTAGTTCTCGTGATGAGTGTCAGTTCCCGTTTTTCAAACTTTGATGTAGTCAATCATCTGAACGCCAGGCTGGAACTACCTTGTGGCAAAATCGCGGTATAGTACCTGTAGTAGGTGAGCGCAAACGAGGCATGACAGGTAACAAAAGTCATTCGCAAACAAGGTCTTGGGCGTGGCATACCAACTGACAATTGACCCATGTCATCTCTAACAGTTGTATGATCAGCGGACAGATACCCAAAATGCAGAGTGTACTGTAAGTTGTATCTGTATCTCATGATATCTGGGGTCCTCACCAGTCCGTCATCCAATGCGAACCCAATTGAGTTACGGGCGATTTCGAACGGATTTGGGATCCCACAACTAGCAAGGCGAGGAAAGTGAATCCGACTCAATTCTCGAGTAACCTAGGTGACATTTGCATCCGTTGTCCCGAACGCCAGATTTGTCCGCTCAGTGTTATTGAAACAAGTTCGTTCTGAAACCTGACTTGTCCTACGACCAAAACACGATGACGTTCGACGGGTACCGTCCCATGATTTGTTATGTCGAGCGCTGACGTAGGCCAAGGTCAATAAATACGGAGGCATCCGGCTGATCCTTTTTATATACCGTATACTCACGGGACGGTGGATTCATACATGATGGAATGGAAGGAGACTGAAGAGCGAGCCATCGCCAGTCAAGCACCCGGACATCACCGTCAGATTCAAATTCGATCCATGTCAAACGCCAAACGAAAACTTGTTGAGGAAACGTTTGTGGAAAGGGACCGTGATCCTTGGACAGGTATCCCGGATTTGGCACGCGTGATGGTAGGTGGAGTCTTAAGGTTCCGGTCGTGTAGACCCGTCCGCGCCCATGGCAGATGGGAATCCACGCCAAGCCGCAGTGTCTGTCGTGTGGTCACCCGAGCCCTCGCAGATCTACGGGGTGGTCCATTGAATACTGATAATTAAACGTCGGATGCTGTGTGTAGAAAGTGTGCTATGACGCAACATACGAGTTTCATTGTCAGTATCCATTGATACCTTCAATCGACCACCATTCCGTAAACCAGAGAGGGCTTGGGTGGTGACACGCCGAGAGACACGCTGGCCCTTGGCGTGGATTCCCAACACTCTTATTTCCAATTCGCGATGTTGGCTGTAAAGTTTCATCCTGGCGTCCCATCGCCACTTGAGCACGAATTTCGGTCTCATATGTCACTAGGGCAAATAGAAATGACCACCCGAATGTGTATAACCGAGTCGCGTCAGATGCATCACCTTGACCGCGCCCATTTGTTACATCCCATCCCATTGGCTCATCCTGTCAAACTGACCACTGGCAACATCCGCACGAATGTTGTGTATACCAACAATGGCATGTGATCACGTCCAGTGATTGTCACTGAATGATACCTGATCGAAACAGATAGGAGACAGTCTGTTCTGTTTTGACCAGTGTTTCATTGATGTCATTGAAACCTATGCCAGTGTATGTTCTCGGAGATCGCCTGCAATAATAGTTATTACGGGATGTGCGAGCATTAATGTTGACTGACTCGGGAACTTGAAAGTGTTGTACAATATGAATCCGAAGCTGGCCGAGTTGTTACATATCGAAGCGCTCGTCATGTGTACCGAAGGGCCATCCAGTGATCGCGTGCGTGATAGGTATAGCATAGGTGTATCCGGATAAAACCCGGGTCGCACCTGTGGGTTTGACACTTTGGGGCCAGCTATCCGAACCCGACCCGGGTGAGCAAGCATGGGTACGGGTCGACCCACGGATAATTGGTGGGTTACACTGGGTGTCCGGGTATGACCCATGGGTGATGTCTCATCGTGGGTTGAGAATGGGTCCGGGTCAACGGCCTCAATCCGCAGATAGCATTGGGTAGCGAGATGAAATATGTACTAATTTAGTCTATCACAATGAGTTCAGTCCCAGTGTCGAAGTTCTTGGAAGCTGGCAGCTCTTTCCCTGTACTTGACATCATCTTATTCTTTATTATACTCGTAGGGATCTTGGGGTCGGGGAGTAGCGGTGTGCCATACCATGATCCTACTGCAACTTCAGCTTTGAAGCTTTGTGAGCCGATGCAATGTTGGAGATGATTGACCTGCAGTCGGCCACCAGAAAATGCACGCTCGGCATCAACTAAGGATGCTACAAAATGGGGTAAAATGTGGCATTCCCGCATAAGCAGTAAACTGACCTAGTGCCATTCGAATGTCGAGCCAATCGAGGGCGAGTGTCCCGGCAATTTTCCCAGTACTCGAGAGCACCTCCAGCCGCTTTGACTTCAGCCTTTGGAACCGGAGGGGAATCGAGGTAAGCATCAATCGAATCCGGGTCTTGCATTGCACTCCCATCTTCATCATCAGAGTTGGTAGTATCCCATTTGGAACGCCGTCGTTACAAAAAATTATCAGTACCTAGTGGCATTACTAGTATGACAACTTGAATGTAGTATTACCTTCAGAGGCGGTCCATCCTCGGAGTGTTTATCAACATTCCTTGAGGTCTGGAGTATTTCAAATGTTTACATCCAACGCTAAAAAAATAAGCGTAGAATGATAGGGACGTTGACCTTGTGGTCACCCGAGCCGGATCCACCTGCAGATATCCATGGATACTGCGGGTAAGTCGACCTCTTACCCATACCCATCCGGGTCAAAGCACCCACCCCACCCGCACCCATACCACCCAGCTCACCACATTATCCGCGGGTGTGACCCGGACAAGCCCTACCCATGCTATACCCTAGTGCGTGATACGAATTTGTGCAAGATTGGCCAGAATGCGCTGACGAGTACGTCATTAAAATTGTGCTCGAAACGACCAGAAGCGAAAATCGAATGTGTACGAACTAGCCCACTGGGAATCAGCTCACGATCGTGTAAGAGAGCGGACAACGCAAAAATAACGCGACGAAATACGGTGCCAGCCAGAATGACAATACATTTTTTCGATTACGTAATATACTATCTGTATGCGGACGAGTGGGGAAATGCAAAGTGTAATTCTACTCTACTAACAAAATAGCTCTCCACTTCTTTTGCTCATTATCGCCGCAGGCAGGCAGAGTTTAGCAAGTTCATATTTTTGTTTCTATCGTGTCCCGCAGACTTCGAGTTAGTATGAAGTTGACGAATACGAACAGCCACGGTCCCAGTGCCGCACTGGCAAGTACTACTGGCTCGAATACTCCGGAGAGAAAGGAACGGCACTTCGAAACTACCGAGATTAATGATCCCTGATGGTGATCGGTCAGCCTATCAGCCCGAGTCAGAGAGGTACAGCCCGCATGTACAGCCTTTTTGATGATACCACTTTTTTCTAACGCCCCAAGACGGGGGACTTTGTACCACCGTCAAATAACGCATCGGCCCGAGCCCGCCAAGCATCATGGAACGAAGTAGATCACCGACACCGTGACCAATCATAAGCGGGCCATCAAATATTCGGACAGTGAATCACTTTTAGTCTGATGGGCCGGACATTGTCACGAGAGATTCTTTTCCTTGTTGGAGCCGAAAAGGCCCCGTATGAGGGGCCGCGTATGCAGTATGAACGGCGTCAATCTTCAAAACTGCGCGACACTGTCTCCTCTCCGATTATTTGTTGTCAGAGAGTGGAAACGACGGCGGGAAAATATCAAACAGAGAGTTTGCTTTACATGTGATCGATCGATCCTCCGCACCCTAGGGAGTGGACAACTTACCAAGCATTTGCAAGAAATTAGATTCAGAAAATGCACGAGGTGTATATCAGCTTGCACAAAGCAAGCTGAAGACTGACTTGGGTCATCTTACACGATGGGCCATCGCTGCCGAATCCGTCCCCGGATTCAGTCAGGTTGGGACCAGCACTGGCATCCACTGAGATTGTTGATGGTTGAACATCATAGTTTGTAAGTGGTAGGTTGGATTATGCTATACAATTAGCAATCTTTCCCTCCAACCGGGAATGAGCAGCATGCCGGATAGATATACGTAGACACCGACTACCATCACAACGCTGCGACCACGGGGGATTCTTCTTGAAAGATTATGGAGGTAAATGACCATCAAGATTGGTTATTTTTTTGACTCGTATGGTGGCACCACATGGGTTTGCACAGCCTAAAATGATATTAATCGGCAAGATCGTCGCACTCGTCGTGATGGCGCACACCTTGGAACCACAGGTTTGCTCCTGAATAAATCGCAAAAGGACGGTCAGTACTGCAGTAGTAAGTACGCATGCCAAAACGTTAATGCGGCTTAGCCCCGCGCAGCCACAGCGTAAAGTTGAAGGTACTTTTGCGCATAAATTCTTGGCCTAACGATGGAGCGGTGGTGGAGGTCGGCGGATATTATGACTATACCTTGGGCGGTGTTCGCACACACCAGATTTTCATGATTTAGTAAGGAAACCTGTGTGAAAAGGCAAAGTTGTTCCGCCGGGTTACTAGCTGCGTGTACGCGCCGATTAAGCTTGCGAAGCCAACGGGTGATCGGTAATACGCCTAAGTGTAAAGGCTATGGGGGATTATCTAGTGGCGCTAGCCTGCTTACTCTGATAGGGTCGATCAGATAGAAACTGGCGGTGCAAAAGATACTCTTTCGACATTGCCAAAGCGCAAACCACTGGCAATGGTTGGCTCTAGAGCACAAACTGCAATGGACGTTCCCTTTCAGACCAACCGGAAATTTCCTGCCGAGTTGCCAATGACTTATTGTACATTATGAAAACATTGATAATGAACTTATAATGAACCTTGTAATGCCATATCAGGGTTAGCATGCCTCATAAGACAGTCGGGGTCGTAAGACGACAGCATTACCATGGCGTAAAACTTTTTCACATTGAAACTCTATGACCACCACTTGGATGGGGTATCATCGATCATCATACAGATTTGATTCTGTTGGCGGCGCCTGTGAATCACAAGATTGCTGCCGAGATCAGGCGAGGCGATGTGAATCGCGTTCAAGTTGCTGACCGTGGCATCGATACTCCAAAACCAGGCGGTGACCTGGCGACTACTGGTGCCAAGTCTGCCGTAGCGGAGAGGGAAATAGATACCGTCGGGGATCACCAAATTGCTCATGCGAACTGGTTCACTTGCATTCATCGCCTTACAGGGTCATTTGGTGAGCAGTGCCCCTCTCTTACTCCACCAAGTTACCGTTGGCTCGAGCAGCGCCCCCGACTCAATCGGCACAGTCTGCATTGCTCGATCGGCGTCGCGCGCGGGACGGCCAAAGAGTGGGCGTGACTAACCACTGGCACTGACTTGGTTTGTCCAGATCTAACCAAGTTGGCCATGATCTGTCCCGGGCCACATATAAAAGATGGCCCGTTCGAGCAGAATGGACTCCATCAACGACTCACATTTCCACTCATCTACTCATCTAGACATCTAATTCTCTATTATTAATTCCAATGGCTCCCATCGCTATTTCTTCTCCAGTTAACGCCATCCACGATTTCAAGGCTGCTCTCTCAGTTGCACCCGTCCCAGAGACCCTTCTCGAGGTCTTTTCTCGGGCAGTCGATCAATATCCTAGCCACGAATTGAGCTTCATCACCTCCTCCGCCCACGACTCGTCAATCCAAACAAAGTCGTTCAGCCAGTTCTATCAGTATGCCGTCTCTCTCGCCAGTGCCATCCGTGCCTGGGGAAAGCCTGCCGGCTCAGTCATCGTCGTCTACCTCACCGAGCACGAGGACAACATGGCCGCCATCTGGGCCTGTCTGCTCGCCGGATACGTCCCTTGCTTGCAGCCCGCACTGAGTGCTCAGCAGGCCCACAAGGAGGGTCACGTGAACCACGTGAACCATCTCTTCTCGTCGCCGACCTGGCTGACGACCGAGAGCGGCGCTGACCAAGTCCAGTCGATCTCCGGTCTCGACATCCACTTGTTCTCAGAGCTCAAATCTTCGGCAGAGACCTCGCACGGGGACTTTATTGTTCACCAACCCAAGCCTGACGACGAAGCCATCCTTTTCTTGACCTCCGGCTCGACTGGGTTCTCCAAGGCAGTCGTACACACGCACCGCACTATCATTGCTGCGTGCCGTGCCAAGGGCCAGAGCTATGGTCTCACTTCAGAGTCCAAGATCATGAACTGTGAGTTTCACGATCGCTTGGTTGTAAGGTGCCTGGACTGACATGGTACCAGGGGTTGGATTTGACCACGTTGCTGGATCGCTCGAAATGCACATTACGCCTCTCATCTACGGTGCTTCGCAGTTGCACGTCCATGCATCTGCCATTCTCTCGGACCCATTGCGATACCTTCGTTTGATCGAAGAAAAGGTTTGTGACCCATGGTGTTCCCAGCTTCACGTGTCTGACTGTTGTTTTGTCCGAATTCAGTCGATCGAGCTCTCGTTCGCACCCAACTTCTTGCTCGCGAAACTTACCCGCGACCTCCAGGGACGCACCGATTTGTTTGGTCAATTCGACCTTTCTTCCCTTCGACGGATCAACAGCGGTGGCGAAGCGGTCCTTAGCAAAACCGCCGTTGCCTTCAGCAAAACGCTCAAGAGCCTCGCCAAGAACGGCGATACGTCATTCGTCATCTCCGCTGGCTTCGGCATGACAGAGACCTGGTAAGTTTCTGGTGCCCATAACGACGTTTGAAAACTAACGGAGATCGTTCCAGCGCTGGATGCATTTACGATCCTGTTGATGTGTTGGCCACGCCTCCCCCATACGAGTTCCTGCAGCTCGGAACGCCGAATGCCGGATGCGAGATGCGCATTGTGAATCCCGCAGATGGTGTCACGCCTCGCACCGACGGTGAGAGCGGAGAACTCCAAGTCCGCGGACCGATGGTATTCGTCCGGTACCACAACAACCCCGAGGCAACGGCTTCCAGCTTTGTCGAGGGTGGTTGGTACCGCACTGGGGATGTCGGCATCATCGAAAACGGCAAGATGAGACTGAGTGGCCGCATCAAGGACACCGTCATCGTCCACGGTGTCTCGTACGGCATTCCCGAGCTCGAGACTCACCTGCAGACTGTCGAGGGAGTCACTCACTCATTCCTCGCTGCCGCACCCTACCGCGCGCCTGGTCAGGAGACGGAAGGATTCGTCGTGTTTTACGCGCCCACATTCGACCTCAATGCCGAGGATGCACCTGCCAAGCTGTTTGCGACCCACCGCACCCTTCGCGACGTCTCCGTGAAATTGATCACGCTCCCACCCCAGCTCATCATTCCCATTCCTGCTGATCAAATGGAGAAGACCACGCTCGGGAAGCTCTCCAAGGCTCGTCTCCTGAACCAATTCAAGCAGGGCGGGCTCGCCAAGCACATCGCGCGCGCAGAGGAGCTGTTGAGCGTTGCCCGCGGTGCCAGCTTCGTTGCCCCCTGCACAGAGACCGAGAAGACGTTGGCTCGCATCTACGCTGACATCTTCAACCTCGACGTGAGCGACATGTCCGCCACCGACAACTTCTTCGAACTCGGCGGTACCTCCATCGATGTCATCAGACTGAAGCGCGAAGGAGAGTCTGCGTTCAACGTGCCCGAGGTCCCGACGATTCAGATCCTCAAGCACCCCATACTGTCCAGCTTGGGCAAGTACGTTGACTCTTTGATCTCCAAGGATGCGACGACCGAGGAGTACGACCCCATCGTCCCGCTCAATCTCACTGGCAACAAGACACCCATCTTCTTCGTCCACCCTGGTGTGGGAGAGGTTCTCATCTTCGTGAACCTTGCCAAGTACTTCCACAACGAGCGTCCCTTTTACGCGTTCCGCGCACGGGGTTTCGAGCCTGGCCACCCATTCTTCACTTCGATGGATGAGATGGTGTCTTCGTACGCCGCGGCCGTCAAGCGGACGCAACCTCACGGACCTTATGCGATCGCCGGTTACTCGTATGGTGGTGTGGTTGCCTTTGAGGTTGCCAAGCGGCTGGAGGCCATGGGTGACGAGGTCAAGTTCACGGGTCTGATCAACATTCCTCCCCACATCGCGGACAGGATGCACGAAATCGACTGGACGGGCGGTATGCTTAACCTGGCGTACTTCCTCGGACTGGTGACGAAGCAGGATGCCAACGAGCTTGCACCGGCATTGCGACCTCTCACGCGCATGGAGCAACTGGAGGTTGTCTGGAAGTTGTCTCCCCCTGAACGTCTCGTCGAACTGCAGTTGACCCCCGAGAAGCTTGACCACTGGGTCGACATCGCCGGGTCCTTGATCGAGTGTGGTAAGACTTACGAACCGAGCAGCTCAGTCTGTAAGTGGATCGTCTTACTCTTCCCCTGGAAGGGGTTGCTGACCTACTATGTTCTCAGCGTCCGTCGATGTGTTTTACGCCATCCCACTCAAGGGTAGCAAGGAGGACTGGCTGAACAAGCAACTGAAGCCATGGGGGGGATTCAGCCGTGGCGAACCCTCGTACACGGACGTTCCCGGGCAACACTACACGCTGATGGACTTTGATCACGTCCCAGGGTTCCAAAAGATCTTCCGCAGCCGTCTCGAAGCACGTGGCATATAAAAACCCAATCATGACTTTCCCTGTAATCTGGATGCAGGCGTTTAGGGGGTATTATTTTCTACTTATCTATCATTGCATTATATACAACCAAGGCTCACGAGCACACTCTTTGCACTCCCCGTATTTCTTTCTTCTTTATTTACTTTATATTGCCAATCACTTTCGTTAGACACGTCAGCAGTAGCAATTCATACGTTTTATTGTGATCATCCCTGACTCGAATCATGAGCTCGATATTTCGGTGCCCAGAGGTGTTATCGATGTTGTCTCTGATGCTGTGGTGCAACATGCATCTGCCGAATCATGGGAATCGGGCTAAGACTTGAACAATGATAAGCCTTGTCTTGGTCGGGTTCGTCTCGTTGGCAGCTGCTTGTGACGATAACAACTCACCAATGAACATGGGCATGTGTTTTCAAGCTCCGACGCAATGCCGTGAATCGGAGTCGAAATTAACCTGATCATGAGATCCGGATTGATATCGCGTCCGAGTCACTGCACGGCGCTCCGTTCCCGACCTGATGTCGTCTTTGCATCCATACAACATCCCCGCCATTCTTCCAAACAAACCCCACACAAGTCCACCCAAACATCCTTGAACATGGGCAAAAACAAAAAATACACCGTCCCCGACGAATCACATCTCTCCCTCCCTGCTCACCTTAGCGCAGCGACGACCCCGATCATCGACACGCACACACACCTCCTCACAACGTTTTCCGCCTACAAGAGTAAATACCCAACCGGAAAATACGATACCGTGTGGGATTTCGTTCGAGGGGTGTATGGCAGGCCGAACGTGAACGTCGAGGCAATCGTGGACGTGTGGTGCGAGGCACCGGTGCAGCGCGCCTGGAAGGAGGTGGCGGACTCTGCATTGAACGCACAGGATAGGGCGGAAAAATGGGGCGGGATCGAGTATTGGTTCGTGATGGGTGAGTCGCGCCGATCATATCTCCTGTTCTCGTCGGGACGTGGGTTGACTGGGCGTTTCGTCGTTGATCGGACTCGGATAGGTGTTCATCCGTGCATAGGTTCCTCCTTTCCACGCATGTACGAGATGGCTCATCCTTTCTTTTAGGCACGAGGCCAAGCTTTACGATGATGCGGTCGAACGATCGATGTAAGTATATGGTCTCACTTCCTAGTCACAGTGATGCCGGCCTCACCCAATCATAGTCTTGAAGCCATGTCCCATCCCCGTTGCGTAGGATGGGGAGAGATCGGGCTCGACTACCATTACGATAACTCGCCCCGTGAACTCCAACGACGCGTCTTTGCGAGACAACTCCGTCAGGCAGTCAAGCTTGGAAAGCCGCTCACGATACATACCCGAGAAGCGGAACAGGACACCGAGCGAATATTGAAGCAAGAAGTTCCTGCCGATCACAAGGTGGATATTCTTTCCGTTTTAG
>JBBPLZ010000082.1:0-21393 GCA_038090055.1 Hemileccinum hortonii | reverse complement strand
GTCGGGTTAGTTAGTTAGTCACCTAAGTCAGTCACGCTAATTAGACCAGTCAGTCACGCAAGTCAGTCAATCGCGTTAGTTAGTTAGTCATGCTAATTAGACTAGTTAGTAACGCAAGTCAGTAACGCTAATTAGACCAGTCAGTCACGCAAGTCAGTCAATCGCGTTAGTTAGTTAGTCATGCTAATTAGACTAGTTAGTAACGCAAGTCAGTAACGCTAGTTGGATCAGTCAGTCACGCAAGTCAGTCAATCGCGTTAGTTAGTTAGTCATGCTAATTAGACTAGTTAGTAACGCAAGTCAGTAACGCTAGTTGGATCAGTCAGTCACGCAAGTCAGTCAATCGCATTAGTTAGTTAGTCATGCTAATTAGATTAGTTAGGCACGCGTGACTTATAGCAGATAGCAGCGACTGGTTGTCACATTTATCGTTTACAAACATGTGGTATACTGGGGTAACATCTACCAACACTGAAGTGCAAAGAAAGTGGTGGTCGAATTAGGCGTCATCAGAAGGATAGACAGCGGGGAGTGATCGTACTCGTCATCTAAGTAACCTTCTGGGTAGTTCGGAATAAACCTGGTCTGAACATCGTGATACGCAACAAAGCAATCTGAATAAAAAGAGTTGGCCTTGGTCCAGAAACAGAGTGGACAGAAGGCATTACAGGTGTGAAACACGAGCAAGACGTTTGTCCACGTCAGTCTTGCACAAGGGTTGAATTAAAAAAAACGCATCCTTTCCTAGGTCGCATGACGGGAGTGCATTAGGGGTTTATTTTGAAAAAAAAAACAACGTAGACAACACCATGCAACGACTATGGTCGGAATTTTTCAAGTACTTCGTATACAGAAACCTTTTCTCCTTTGTCATGGCCTGCTTCTGAAATGAAAACCCGGTATTTGTCTCGCGACTCGAGCCCAAAGTGGGCCAGCACAAGCGTAGCAATCTCGACAGCTAAATCCATAGTCTCCGACACTTGATGTTCCGTTTCCTGGGCGGTATATTCGGTATGGTACACAACCATTCCACACAGGGCCACCAGCGATAGTTTATACAGATCTGATCAGGTGTTTAGTTAGCATGTAGGCATAAGTATCGAAAAAAAAAACATACGTCTCGAGCGCGGTATGATTGGCAGAGCCAAAACCAAGCGAGACAGCGTTTCCAACGTAGCGTAGTGAGACTGGTTTGTGACGAATTTTCCTCGACTAGAATCGATGAACCTTGACATTTCGGTGAGGTGCATCGTGTCGAGGTTTAGAAAATGTCCGCCCCGACAGAAACTAGCGACGGGTGTGTAAACCGCATGAATCTGTCCAGGAGGCATGATGCTGTGATATAGTCGGCACAACTCTGACAAAGAACGGCTGGTGACAACTTACATGAGATCTCCTCTTGAGGCATGAATAGTCTCAACGTCTATCTTGTCAGAAAACTTGGACAGTTGAACGTCAGGGTCTGTGAGATCTGTCACAAACTGTGGAAGCTCATCACGCGACACGTGCTCTCCATCTTTGATCTTTATACAAACCCAGTTTTTCATACCTGAATAAGGAATGACGAAGGTGGAAGCGCCGTCTGCATCATGGTGAGGATACGTGAGTATACCTCCATGGTGAGCCAGTCCCCACGAACGGACCGTCCACACATCTGAAGGAGGTCGTTTATCGTCGACAGAAACCAGTTGATGAGTTTGGTTCCAGCCAAGGACCAACCCATCGTCCAACGTACTGGGTGCTTGTTAGCAGAAAGCATGCCGTTAGGTATGCTACTTACTCGAACGGATGCTGAATTGACAGGTGTGCAAGGGGGAAATCTAAAGCCACCCTTGCAACGCTAGTATCCTTGATTTGCCTTAGAAAATCGCCCATCTTCATCGTCATATGCGGTTCCCTGGAGTCCTTGGCTCGTTTCGCCATGTCTGGTGCAAAACGTGATCAGGTTGTGCAGGGACAAGGATAAAAGACGCACCGTGAACGTTAAGCAGCCGGTCTGGGAAGCAACCAAACCGTTGCATAAGCCCCACTTCGGTGAACTCGAACCCTTTTGTGTCTTCAAAGTTGGGGACTAGAACGGTCAACCCTTGGGAGAGGGCTTCTCGAGCTTGCTCAAGAAGTGTTGAAGGGTTAAGGCTCCTGTCAAGATGAACAACGCAGGGGCCTGACGAAACCGAGGCCGGAAAAGATGCGAGATCGCGTACGTAATCTTGATCATTTTGAAGGACGTTGAATACTCTAGAGCGGTTTTTTTTGGGAATATAAGGGAGGACGGTCGTTGGACCGTTGAACCATTGCACAGTCTGTGCATCTGTGTGGACCTGAGTGCCCAGAACGCTAGAGAGTAGGTCAGGGACGCGCTCTTCCTGTGATAACCCAACAACCAAAGTCTGCTGCTCCTTGTCGACCAGCGTCCGTTTTTCTCTGGTTCGACCGCTTACAGCGCTGCAAGCTATAGTTGCTGCATACGGTGGGTTAGAGTGAGGCGCTTGTGGAGCTTGGGCGTCGGCGTGAAAGGAACGATTAGTCGAGGGTGTGGAGGGAGGAGGCGGTACGGAAGATAGGGGTGACGATGGCGAAGAGGTGGACGGAGGTTGACTGACAAGCGTTGGCGGGCACAAAGGTGGCATAGCTGAAGAATCGGTGGGGGCTCCTGAGGTGTCAGAAAGGAGGCGTGGGTCTATTTGGTCATCAGAGGGAGGGTGGTGCGGTGCCGATGGCTGATTTGAGCCAAAAACGCGCTCTACAGCAGCAGCTACTGCTGCAGCAGCTGCGCTATCGGATGTGTTTGCAGGGCCTTCCATGGAACTGAGGCCGTCGCGCTGTCTAAAGAGCTATTCAGAGGCGGAGCAGCAGGTCGTAGTAAAGACGCCAACCTCGCTCTACGCTTTTGCTCATTGTTCCGTATACGAATAGCTTCCTTCTGCTGAGCATTTCTAGAAAGTATAGGTTAGTTCAACGTCCCACCTTCCGGGAGGGAAACGCACAACTGGGAGCGGCGTCTTTGTTGTCGAGCGTTGTTCTGCTGCCTGATCCTCTCGTACTAGGGCGCATTAGGTTAGAACAACACTTTTGGCTAGACAAGAAACGGACACACCTCATCGTTAGTCACTTCACACTTGCGTTTAGCCATAGCTTGATAAACAGACGCGTTGGTAAAACGTAGGATGGATTAGAGGGTGTCCTAGGCAAGCAAAGAGCAAACAGCGTCGTGAAACGACGCGGTGTGCAAGAGGGAATAAAGAAATGAACCCAATCGCGTCGTGTAACGTCACGATGGGGTTCAACGGATGAAAAAGAAGAAGGAAAGATGGGTGTTGTGAAACAACGCTGAACTTGTTAAAGTGAGACCAACGCGTCATGAAATGACAGTGTGGGCGCGACATAGTCACGTGATTTGACTTATTCCATGAACAATAGAAAAAAAGAGTGATCTGGTGTGCGTGACTGACATCTTACTAATACAAAACGACAGTACAACCTACAGTCTGTCACGTTTTACCTAGGTTAGCTGGTGTGACTGACATTACTTATTCAGAGTAATACAGTCAGTCACGCTTTACTCAAGTTTGCCAGCATGACTGATATCACGCAGGTCATAGTCAAACTTTAGAGAAAACGACTAATTAACTACGGGCTAGTAGATAATTTAAGGAGTAAACGGACGGGTACTTGTCCGTGAAATTAAAGCGAACCCTGTGGATGAGTGCACGACGATCAGAGTGATGTAGGTTTCCAGGGGATTCGGACAACGTAGCGAACAACCCACGTAGTTGGCTGTTGTATAGCCAGAAAGATCTCACCAAGGTAATTGCCCTATCTTCTAGGGACAGATCGTGTGCACAAGCAAGCGAGTAGAAACTATACTCCTAAAACAAACTTGAGGAGCGCATGGTGAATATTGCCTTAAAAGGAATGCAACTTGGGATGGGACGATATAAAGCTGAAGGGGGGACACGTCAGACTCATATGGAACGCGAAATAGCCTGTCCATTCTGCTTCGAAACTGGTGGAAAAAGCCAACAGAAGTTAGAACGCCACGTAAAAGCCAAGCATAATGAAAATAAAGAATTGAAGCTATATACGTTTGGTAAGCATGGTTGGGAGATAAAGTCTGGAGGGATTATAACGCTGATATTCAAACCAGCGAGAACGTACGTGATAAAAGAGAAGGAGGGAAGGTTCAAGTGCCCTGTATGTGAGTTCGGGGGTCTACCTTGGGATCTGCTGCTCCACTATGAAGAGAAGCACTTCAAAGTAGGTTCGTAACAAAATCAACAACGTAATAGACGCTGCTTTGCTGATAGAAATAGCACACGACGTCTAGCAGAGTCGGTTGTTAGGTGTTGAAAGCAAGCAGTCTACAAAGTGTTTATAAAAGTGTGGAACCCAGCTCAAAAACCGACAATGGCGTGAAACGACGATGTGGGGTTACAACATGGGTAGTATAGTTTGCAGTTGAAGTGAAAGGGTATCAGTCACAGCTGAGAAAAATCAACGCGTCACACCTCAATCACAGCTAAGACAGATATCATTCACATGCTGCATAGCAAAGAGCAATAAACTAAACTAAGATTGGAACGTCTCTCGATCTTGTTGAAATTGACCGAAAAGCACTTGGGCATTTTTTGCAACAACGAATAAAAGGTCAAGCATGTTAGAGGCCACCCAAGATAAATCTCGCCCGTTTTGAAACCCCAACCAGACTGCAAAATCTGTCCTGCCCTGTATGCCCTGAAATGAGTCTGATGGGATTCCTAACAATTCAAAGGTCCTTTTACGGAGGTCGACAAAGGTCCACGTGTGGAACGCAAGAGCGATGACCCAATCTTGAAGATCTGCGTCTTTACATTCGCGAGGAGCACCGTTCCATTGACCCTCGTGCGAAATACCTTCGATCTTGGGGCAGCCACAGGATAAACAACGCCCCTGATTGCCTGCGTTGCGAAATGCAGTGCGAAAATGGATGTAGTCAGCGTCTTTGTACCACCTTCCGAGATCACATGATGCAAGAGAGGCATGGGGGTGGGTGGAAGGCCGGTTGAGAAGGGCGTGAAGAAAACAAGTCCCTTTATGGCCGTTGAGGAACTTGGCAACAACTGCGCTCTGCATCTTCATATCGACAGTAAGCGTTGTGCGTAGCTTTGGAGGATTACGCTTAGCACAGCGGTAGTTTGACGTCAGCGAGGATGGAGGCGTTTGCAAGGTTAGGTTGGGAGTTGGCGTTGGTGGTAGGAGAACGGGAGAAGCTTTGACTGTGGAGGAACTGGAAGACGTAAGGCCACTCAGGGCACTGGAAAAGGTGTTTTGTGTTCGGTTAGAGGTGGGTGTTTTGAATGCGGCAGGTTTTTTATTTAGGGAGTCAGGAATAGTGCTTTGAGAGTTGAGCCTACGCTTTTTCATGGGAGGGGGGCTGGAATGCAAGCTTTCGGTGTCGGAGTGGCAATCCGACACGTCAACTGGAGGAAGCTACGTATAGCATAAAGTGAGAGTGACTCAAGTTTTGTATACAAAATTTACCTACTTCGCAAGAAAAGTGGGATTGAAGATGAGTGAAGAGCGGGAATGGCAAGGCGGAAAGGAACAAATAGGGCATTGATAACCCCTCTCATCTTCGTTTAAATGATACAACTTGTCTGTGAACCAAGGATAAATCAGCAAGTAAGAAACGGCTGAAGGAGCAATACCAAAGACGAAGAGAGTAAGGTTGGTGGTTTCGGAATGTACATCAAAGTGTCGGGCCGCATCGTCAGTAATCTTAAGGCAAAAGGGACATTGCGTCTGGGAGGGCATGCTAGTGAGAAAGGTAGGAAGAAAGATCTGGCAACGTCGTGATACGACAGTTGGCAGGAGGTGACAAGCTGAGATACGAGACGAGAGGTTGGTCCACTTTTAAGAGTCATCGGTTGCAGGTACAGATCAGTTTTTTGGGGCAGGTAATGACAGAGAAGGTAAGAACCACAGTAGATCAAACATTTCCGAAGATGTCCCGGTGCCATTGTAGAATTGATTCAGGAACAGTTGCGTCACAAACGTGATACGTTTGCGAGGCAGTTCTGACGTACTGGATGGGTAGGATGAACATTAAGGATTTCCAAATAAAGAATGTAATTTTTGTGGGGTTCTTAGGTAATACTCATTTATGATCAACGCAATTAGGAATTTTAAATTGGAGATTAGATGGAAGGTCTGTCTAAGATTGGAAATAGATTGGACGTGAGCGTTTCAGTCTTGATCTTAGCAGACGACTAATTGTACTGGTATACTCATGTCGTAACGGACTAGTCGTGGCGTGACTGACTCAGTGTATAGTGTGATGGACTAACTTATGTCTTGAGTGACTAGAAGCTAGAGTAGCGTGACTGGCAGATTATAGCATGACTGATCGACACTATAGTCTTCATCAGGACAACACACTTATACATTTCACAGGTTGATTACAAGAATATAACCGAGGGAAAAGTGTATTTAACGTTTAAAGCAGTCAGAAAAAGCGATTAAAAATAGGGCATAGCTGGGTATGCTATCGGCTGAATGTGAGGACTGTGTGATCCAGTTCAAAAAGAGAGGAAGCGGGGACTGTGATGAAAGCGGTGTGTCCAACGAAAGGCTATGTGACAGTGGTGTAAGAAAAGAACGTGAGCTATCAAGTGGGTCATCATACAAATAAATTAAAGAAATAAGGGTTGGTATCAAGTATGGAATTTCAGCATTAGGGCACTGATCTGGGGTGAGTTTCTGGCCCCTTTTAATAGAAGGGTGGTTGCAGGGGGCACGAAAAGGAATCCAACAGATATAACAAAAGGGCCAAAGAAGGTCATCGTCTCTACTTTTGGAACGAAGGCTGGAGAGCAAGGTCTGAAAGAGATAGGGCCGCGTATGGGTGTGAGGGCCGATATGGTGCTCTCCAAGAACCCAACAATCTGCGCAATTGATAGCACTCACACGGGAAATCAGGATCCTGAAGCGTTCCATTCTTTCTCTTCCCTTATCATAAGCGCAGCGTACAAGCTGAGCATTCGTTTCGACAGAAAGGGAGAGTGGAAGGGGTAGGAGCGACGTGGATGGGTTATCACAGGAAGATGGTTGTGGGGGTATGTTAGGAAGTTGAACCAGAGACAGATCGAAGCGAAGAGGCTGGGGAAGAAAAAGTTGGGTTGACTGAAAGCAGCAGGTTTCAGCACTACAACATACAACAAAACTATGCACATTACGTTGGACATCTTCTCGCATTGGTCGCATAAGATGTTGTTGTCAGACGAGCCACAGGAGTGGACTTGAGGGTCAAAATGCTTAAATGCCAACCGACGACAGCTGTTGGTTTGAAGAAAGTTGATCATTGGGGTCCTTCCACAGTGATCCGGGTCGTTAGCAGGGGATGGGTTTGGGAGGCGACTCCAAATTGTGATGGAATAGGACGTGAGACCATCACGACCGAGACGCCCAGATTCTTGAAGGAAAGACAACATCTCTATTGGTTCTACAATGATAGCATACCGAACGCTTGGAAAATCGACGCCTTCGGCAAAGCATATGGTAGCTGCGATCCATTTTACTGCTCCGGAACGCCAAGCCTGGAACCTCGACGACTTCTCAGCCTTATTTGCGCTGTCCTCGGGCAAAATACGGCTAGTATAGGCTGGAATATCCAGCAACTCAGCGACTTGGTGGGTAAACGCTATACTAGTTGTGTAGATGACGCCTCTTTCGTTTTCAGCAAGAAGTAGTGATTTGAAGACGTCGATTGTTTTCTGGACGAGTTGGTTGGGATCTACTCGAAAGACAGCATATTTGATGTTTGGACGAGAAACAGGGGCCCGAATGACACGGAGTAACGAAGGGTCGATCATCATCGACTGACAAAGAGCAGGAATGGACTGGACGGGCATAGTAGCAGTCAAAAAAGTTATGGGCTTCTTCAGCTGGGTCAATCGATGGAATAGTTTGAAGCAGGGCCGATACGAGTCCGAAGTAAAAACGTGGTGAGCCTCATCTACAAAAAGCCGCTGTAACCTTCCTGAGTTAGCTTCGGCCCATTGGAAAAACTTGTCTGTTGCAGCTTTGTGGGCAGGAACGATGACAAGCTGAGCATCAAAGGGATTAATGTGATCAGACCACTTCCCACCAACGACCGGTAAGGCAGCTAGTCTGCGGTCCATGTCTTCTGTCAATGCGACAAACGGTGTCACTACAATAAACAAACTGTGTTGGTTGAGCACAGGAGCAGCGAAAAAGGCTAGGCTTTTTCCGCTTCCGGTAGGCATGACAGCCAATACGTGGTCATTGGTGAGACAGGTCTGCACAAGCTCTGCTTGATACTGAGAGCTAAAGGAGAAGCGACCTTCACCGGGAAATAGGGGCTTGATGAATGTGGATAGGAGTGGGTGAACAACAAGGGGTGGAAGCTGAGGAGAGGGGGGAGGTAACGATGCAGCAAGCTTGGAGCTGATATGAGAACTCAAGTCTGAGCCAAAGCCTTGGAGTATGCTGGTCCAATGAGGAAGGACTGTTTTATAAAAGCCTTGGATGCTTTCGCGTGCAGCTTCTTGAACACATGACGAAAGTGGTACCTTGAGTGAATTAAGCAAACGCAAGGATTTGTCTTCCTCGTTTGATTCTTTGGCGGTCTCAGAGAGATGCGAGTGGGAGCAACCAAGGCAAGCATGCCATCGAATGGACACCCTCTGCATCGAGCGAACGGCTGTGTGGGATATGGTGGAGAGCGCATTTGTGCCTTGAAGACCATAGTGGGCATCAGCAACGGCGGCTGAATGGCCAAACTGGGCATGAATTGCAGCAAGATCATGGTCATCTTCGTCTGGAACACCATAGTCCGTACCGGCAAGGCAGCAAAGCATGGAGCACATGACCTGGCGATAGTCCCTCAAACCCAGAGGAAGCCCAAGGTATTTTTCTGTATAGTGTTGAAGAATCCCGGTGAATTTTTTGCTGTTCAACACGGTTCCGTGATGTACGAAGAGATAGCTTAAATAGTTTCGAGCACGAGAAACGTCCATGACAAAGGAAGATAAGGTTGCCGCCACTGGGTATAAGACGCTGAGGATGAATATAACAAGGCGTGAAATGGAATGGGCAGGGCTGCGGACAATCAGGCGACCATGGCCTTGAATGTGCTGGGTTTTAACGTATGTGGTCACAATGCCAAGTATTCCGTTGAGAATAAAAACGTGTCGTTCGCCTTGGCCGTGAACTGTATGCTTGAGATGATCACACTCAGTACCTCTAGCACCACCTCCCCACGTCAAGGTAACGGCGTAGTACATGGCGGACACAAGGTTATCAAGGTCAGTGAGCCAGTGCCAAATCGCAGCTACAAAAGGATCAGCGTATGCCAATAGCAAGTATAATGAGTATATGCTCACACTTATAAGCTACAAGGCTCCCGTTAGATTTTGTAAAGTAGGTACCGTCCATAGTAATCTTATCAAGAAGTCGTCTAGAATAAAGGGATAACCCTTTAGAATCCTGCGATATAATGGACGTTCCTTGAAGGTCTTCACGTGGGCGATCGATAAACCACATGTTAGGGTCGCCTGGATCAGTACGCGAGTCGATATATGCCATAACGTCCATGAAGTCGCAAGACAGGGTCAGCTTATCGATCAAAGCCTTCATTTCATTCTCCACAGAATGGACTGACTTGCGAAGACGCTGAATGCTTAGCGGAGTCCCATCTACAGACAATACGGTCATCGTCGAGTCCCAGATGAACTGGGGAAGGCCGGGCTCCAAATATGCCAGCGTGCTTAAAAAAGAATGTTTCTGCCGCAGATAGGCAAAAAGACAAGGACGGGAATCTGTTAACAGGTGCTTCACATGCTCCTCGTAGGCTCTAGAATGAGATAAAATAAGACAAGCGAGGACAAAAATCGAAGAAAAAACAAACCTAAATGTGTTATAGCCGTAGAGCGGGGCCTTCTTCAGCACTTCAGCAACAGCAGTCGCCCGAAGACACCACTGAATAGCAGATATGTTAGGGGGGACGGCGGATACCCTAGTCATGTTACCAGCATCATCTCTCAGGTGGTACGCAACGAGAAACAGTGTGAGAAGATCTTTACGATCACTAAGAGTTGCTTCCTCACTTAGATGCGTGAGTAGGATTAGGATAGTGGAGTGAACCTGCCCTTCGAGAGCAAGAGGTTGCGCAGTATCCATAAGTGTGCGTAGGGAGGATAAGTGTTCGATATGAGATGGATGAAATGGAACGGAAAAAGCAGGGATAGGGTCGGCGATATGGCGAAGAAGGAAAATCAGGAACAATGCCATGAGTTGGGAATATTTCTTCAGAGTATCCTTCTCTTGAACGGTCCTGAATGGCTGGGAGCCAAGTTCTCCAGTGGACAAGATCGCGCGAGCTGTAAGGATCGGAAGGGAAGAAATCAGGGGGGAAATTGAGGCATAATAGCCTTCAACAGCTTGGCTGAGAGAATAATAAGGCGAGTCTGTTTCGCTTGGAGGGTTTACAGCTCTGCGGAGGTTGGCGATGTTGACGCCCATGAGGAGTTCGTCCCAACCAACCTGAGAAAAGATGGTTCCCTTTGTACGTTGGTTGGAAACCGGGTGAAATAGCTCGGATAGAGTGTACAGTTGAATGGACGAGGTATATTCTTGGACATCGTTGATAAGAGGGTGTGGAGATGAGGGGGGGACGTCATGGACCTCAACCATCTGTCGTGCAGCACGGTAGTTACTAAGGAAATGGGCCTTGACAAACGAGCTGATGCGTTTTGCGTGAGAAACGTCCTTGTGTTCATGCTGACAATGCTCCTCGAACCGCCTCTTTGCAGAGAAGACAACGATTGATTTGCATCCAGGAATTTTACACTTGATCGCATCGACAACTTTGAGTCCAGGAATTGGCGATATGGGGCCAGGAAGCACGGGCTTGGTCTAATGGGCGTTCAAAGAGAGAAGCATCTCATGTAGTTGATCTTTGGAGGGAAAAGAGGGCCGTAACTGCGCAGGGAGCTTGTGATAGCTAAGGAGGTGGCTATGTGCATAGCGGTAGTCCAGGGGGATAGCGCATTCAGTACATATGGTGAGGTTGAAGGTAGGGTCAATGAGAAGGCCCCAGGAACGGAGTTGTTCTGATATAGAGGGGGTAGATGGGGACATATGCCCGGGAACAAGCGATGGGGTCAAATCGGCCTCCATGTCAACGTCGTATGGATGAAGTTCCTGATCTTCGGGGGCATAAAAGGGGCCGTCGTCAACTAAAGGCTCTCCGACTTCGAGTGGTTCAGATGAGCCGTTATCAACGAGGCTGGAGATCAAGCAAGGAGCACTGCTGGAGGGGACATCAGCACCGGGAAGGTGGTCAACAAGAGCGTAGTCGACATCCGGAAACAGTTGCGCTTCAATAGCTACAGAGCCTACAGAGAAGGCCGGAGGGGGATCCGAATCCATCGCTAAGAGAGACAGGTTCCCTTGGTCTTGATCAGGCTGTTGAACCTCAGCCGTATCAGAAATGAGGGAGGCATCAATGCCAAGGGACTTGAAAGAAGAGGTTGAGGGATTGACAGGGTTGGAGCCTGAGCAATGGGAATTCTTCGAGGGAACTTCACCATCAGGGCAAGCATCGGGGTCGTCAGGGTGTTGGCTCTTGCGACAGAGGGCATATATCTTTTGAAAACTAAAACGGGCATGTCTCGAGTCACCACATGGACAGGAGAGCTTCCCAGACTGGTCATCTCTACGAATTTCTACGGTTGCACCTATTTTTTTCTCAGTTTGAGTCTAAAAGAGGCGCATATATGCTACCTTTGTATTGAACATTTCGACTGAGCGCATGGTAATCAGACATATGTTTCGAAGCATCGTTCTTGTTGGGCCCAATAGGAAAGGGACAGCCAAGTACAGTGCAATTCCGGCTACGTTATCAATCTGGTTAGTGGGAGAATGACAGAGCGTGTCGAACACTAACCTCATGAGGCAGTAAGCAAGTGAGAGCAAAGGAGAGGGCGAAGCCTGGAGTGCAGGCGCAAAAACGTATGCCTTGAAAGAGTGTATCGTCTGCGTGAAACGCTGATGAGACAAGAAGGGTGTGGAGGGTTGATGGAGAGACGATTTGTGCGTCACAAAAGTACACCTTCGAAAAGCGCGTCGTCTGCGTGAAACACTGATGAGAGCAGAAAACTATGCAGGTATGATGAAGGTTGAAGGGGCAGAGGTTGTGAGCACAAGTTTAAGTTTAACACCGTTGACATCATGCTTACATAAAACTTGGTATTTGCGTGACGGACAACTGTTAGTACCCAATCAGTCACGCTGCGACTATATGATGTGAAAGGCATGGTAGCCATGCATGCAGCTATAGTCGAGGGTTTAATTTAAAACGGCTAGACTAGAGCAGAGGGGACTCAACCTCTACTTGGCTAAGAGGCGTACGATGGGAGATACGTACATAGCCTTAAATTGAGGACGGCCATAGCTATGCCTGCTCAGGGTTAAACAGCTAGGGAGCAAAGGAGAAGACGGTGTCTGGGAAGGAGAGAGCTTTAGCGTATTATACTGGCTCGACAATATGGGAAATGCAGAAATAAAGGAAGGAAGTGGGGAAAAGGTAGTAGTACAAAATTAAACGCCGAGCATGATGACTAGAGATGAAAAGACGTGGAAAAAAAGGATTACAGGGTTAAAACGAGTGCAAGGTAGCGACGTACAAATGAGATGATCGCCCATGTTACCTACAAGCTGTCAAAAAGCAGACACTGCCCAAATACTTGACGAAGTAGTACCTCAGCTATAATGCTGAAGAAAACCCTGTAAGAAAACGAAGTTAGAAGGCATAAGGGGTACGCTACGTGTAATCCTAAGTGAATGAACGTGCCTCAAATAGATCAGCGGGTGCATGGGCTGCTATATACGAGATAGGACGCTGCCGATGTGAGACACCAGAAGGGCCTGCGAATGGGAATAAAGAAGAGGTACTGGGCAAGTTGTGACGTTGACAGCGTGAAACACTAGCAAGGTCTGGGTATGGGGATAAGGGAAAGGTACTGGACCAACGGTGACGTCAGTTGGGTGTGGCTAAGCTGGCCTGCGAATGGAAATAGAGAAGAGACGCTGGACTAGCTGTGACGTTGCCAGTGTGAAACGCTAGCAAGGTCTGGGTATGGAGATAAGAGAAAGGTACTGAACCAACGGTGACGTCAGTTGGGAGTGGCTAAACTGGCCTGCGAATGGAAATAGAGAAGAGGCAGTGGGCTAGCTGCGACGTTGCCAGTGTGAAACGCTAGCAAGGTCTGGATATGGAGATAAAAGAAAGGTACTTGATCAATGGTAACATCGGTTGGAAACGAAAATGTCTCACGGTACATGCTGAGTCATCAAGCTTTGGAGACTGACATTCAGCGCAAGAAAGGCGTCGGGTTGTTGTTACAGGGAGTTGTTGTTAGCCTGGAAAAGAAAAACAGGAAGAGAAAAAAACAGCTGGGTTATACAAGGATTAGATAGAAACAATCATGGTGCGAACTCGATGCTGAGTGTCCCATTAATTGGCGTGACGGACATAAAGCGTGACTGACATCAAGGTGTAACCTCGCCACATTCAAAAGTGAGTTTGGTTGATAAAACGTGTACCCTAAGGCTAACTAACTAAAAACAAGTAGATAAACATTTAAAATGAAAAAAGGAAAGAAAAGAAGAGTTGGGGTGCTAAAATAGAGCCTCCTTTCATGGGAGTGTAGACTTATAGTAGGGCTAACTAATAGAAAACGATGCTAGTCAGAATCTTTGTGCCGCAGATAGTGCAAAAGGGTCTCACACAATAATGAGGAGCAAAGAGCCATCTGATGTAGCGTTGCCTGTTAACTTCCTTAATTATCTGACGATACACCAATAGCCAAGAAGGTTAGTTATGCGAAAGGAACAGGTCAGGAATATTAAACAAGAAGTCAGAAGGAGTCTATAGCATGCACCTTAACCAACAACCATACAACCATGTTCTATGGTAGACGATATGGGCTTCTGGTGTGAAGCACGAGCAAGGCGCTGTTGTGGAGGTGATGGGTCATCAGTATGGTGTGACTGATGTATTAGCGTGACAAACATCGAATACAAGGATGACATTTAACTACGGGTAACCTTCCGAGAGAGTATGGCGTAACTAACTGGTAAAATAACAACTGAAAGATAATAACAAGATCAATCACTTGTTGCAGTTAATTGTATGAGACGGACGGTAATGAATGGTGGACAACCTAACCAACCAAACTTAACCAACCGGGGGGAAACCCCCCGGACCCCCCAGTAGATAAGCTTGAGCCAATGCTAACTAACCAAACTTAACCAACCGGGGGGAAACCCCCCGGACCCCCCAACACATAAACTTAAGCCAACACTAACTAAAAACAGTCCCCCCCCCCAAACTAACTGAGTTGAGTCTCCACTATTGCCTATCGGCAGTTTTCTGACTGTATCAAATTAGTCCTACCCACTCACCTGCAAATCTGGGAGATTGGGCCCACGACTCAGCAGCCAACAGCGCAGAGGGGTATATAAGCGTTGTAGACCCTTGTCAGCAAATCATTTAGAGGCCTGGGTAGGTTGAAGGGCGGTTGGAGTCGTCTGTAGCACTCAACAAACCTAATAAGTCCTAACCTGCACTTGGAGCAGAAAAAGATTCACAGCTCGGCAACAAACGGTGCAGATGATACGATAAGGGTTGCAGATGCTTACCAAGGGTCTCTATGGTTGGTCTAAGGCGATGAAAGGACGGCAGAAGTATTCTGCAAAGTTCTGCAAACGTTGAATGACCTTTCTGTACTTGGAGCAGAAAAAGACTCACAGCTCGGCAACAAACGGTGCAGATGATACGATAAGGGTTGCAGATGCTTACCAAGGGTCTCTATGGTTGGCCTAAGGCGATAAAAGGACAGCAGAAGTATTCTGCAAAGTTCTGCAAACGTTGTAAGTAGGCAATTGACCTAGAGAGTCAAATACTGTTGAAATGCGTGCTTGGATGAACCCAAAGTTGGAATATGACATACATGAGCATCGTGAGACGATACCCAGGTAGTCATGGGGCAGTCCAAGGGCTTGGGAGTGTTGTACGAGGCATTGAGGAGGAGGAGGAGTTGTGGACGTGAGTCAGTTGTGGCGTGGGAAGTTGCGCGGATGTCCATCCGCGCAGGCCGCATATGGATAGTGATCAGGCGGAAAATGTTATTGGGCTGGCGCAGTCACTGCCTTCAATGTTAATGAAGAGTGATTCGGTGGCACCACGGGCAAGCTCAGATGATTCAGAGTTTTCACAACTTACGTCGCGTCCATGGACATTGGTCATTCTGCGATCTAGTCGTGCATCCGATCTGAGTTATGAGAGACTTGCAGCTGTGAAACGAACCCCGAACCTCACTGGAATGGCCTCTATCAAGGGTGGCCTACCTTAAGGGACATGAACACTCGGCGGCCAAAGTTGGAATGGTCCAGTTAGCTAGATATTGCAGTCGCTGTTGTTCGTTCGCAGGTGTTCTCGTGTACAGTGTCAGCAACATCCGATCATTCTGGGGCACTGGAGAGAGTGGTGGGGAGTGTGAAGGGTGGCCAATACTTGCTGGAAAGGATGTCTTCAGCGACAATGGATGAACGCATCACTGAGGTTGTTCACGAACGGACAATCCGTTACGATCATGGTCTGGCCAGACGGAAGTATCGTTTTGAAACTTTTGATTTGAGAGTTGCCGACCGCTGGCATCATCGATCGGCCGGTTCTCATCAATGCCGGATGACTGAATATGATAGCCAAAGGTTCCACTGTGTCTGCAGGTTCAACATTCAGGCCATATTTCAGTGGCACTACAAGCATCCAACAGCAAAAGCCTGAAGACACGCTCACTGGCGTGAGAGGGCCAGAGAATCAGGATTCGTCAACATTTTTTTGAGTGGCCGTGGGTGGTTGACGTACGCAAGTAACTCGGCTTCGGCACCATCGCTGGTATTATATAAAGAACCAGAATCCGCCCACAATTTCCGTCCAACCGAATCTCATGACCAGTAAATCAGCACTCCTCATTGGCGGGACAGGCGCCGTAGGGAAATGTCTCCTCGCAGAGCTCCTCGTGAGCGACGAATGGGCCCGTGTTGGCGAGTACGGTCGGCGCGTAAGTACACCCCCGTCCAGCCCCAGTGCCCAAGCCAAGCTCGAATGAGAGGTGATCGATTTCGAAGACCTCGGCAAGGCGGACTTGAAAGCTGGGCGGTGGGACGTCGTGTTCGTCACCTTGGGCACGACGCGGGCGAAAGCAGGAAGTGCGGCCCAGTTTGAAAAGATTGATCGAGAGTGCGTGTCCCAGCTTCGAGTAGGACTGAAGTGCTAATGCAGTTGACGGAATGCTGTATGATAGGTATGTCGTGAGTGCGTGCGAGGCCGCAAAGACGGACGATCCGACGCATGAACAGGGTGTCGTGTATCTCTCGGTGCGTTTACCTTTCTTGCGCGTCGCCTCTTCTGACTCCTCTCTCGAACACTCCGCAGAGGCGGATTCAACCTCATCCTTTCTGTACATGAAGCAAGTCCCCATCGCACCTTTTATCCGTTTTCGGTCCCCACTAACCCACCTCACCCCACCCATAGATCCAAGGGTCTCACCGAACTCGCGCTCGCCCGTCTCGGGTACGCAGACACCATTGTCTTCCGCGAGTCGGTCCTGAGGTTCGTCCGCCACGCGCTCTTCCATTCCCCCCACCCTGACAATATTAATGGCATTCTACAACCCACACACTCACTCGTGTTCAAACAGCACCTTCACTGGCGCTGCCGCATATTTCTGTCCTGAATTCGAGATCCAGTTCTTCCTTCTCTGCTGCCTATGGCCTTTCAACCCGACTCAACCCCCCCCCCCCCCCTTGCGTGTACAGGTGCCACTCCTCGCTAAATCGATGTCCAAAGCGGGCGCCCTCGAGTCTGCACACATCCCTAGTGACGTTGGTGCGATCAAGGTCGATGCGGGCCAAGACGGGTGGTTCACGCTCTTGACGAACAAGGCGGCTGCGTTGCTGGGTGGCAAGTGAGAAAAGAAGGACGCGTTTCGTTCACCGCGTTGACCATGTCATTGCTTAGAATAGAACCGGGCCCGCGATTATGATGACAGGGACGCGACGTCAAGTTGACGTTGGATACGATTTCGGGTTGTGATTATGCTTGGATTTACCTTACACATGTACTATAGTGCATTCTGAACTGGGCTTTCTTGGGACCGGTCTTGCAACTCGAGTAAAGCTTGAAAGGCCTAGGTCTGTTTTCAATGCAGCAGAACACCTTAGTGTAACACTCGCGCATGAATATTTGAATGCAAACGAATAATTGAGATAGTACCCTCTCAATAAGTAGCTGTAAGGATAAACTAAACGTATCGAAACATAATAATGTCTAAAAACACACCCCTCGCAGCAGTTAACCCGCACAAAATGGGATCGAGATACACACACGAGTCTTCCGCCATACACACCCACCCATGCACGCGCATCTATGAACCAAGTCCAACGACTGGCACTTTGAAACACTCACTCGTCCTCTCCCAACGCGTGCGCCGCACCATCCTCCCTCGGCACGGGCGCATACCATTTGGATCCATTCCTCGGACTCGGATTGCCATTGAGCGGTGCAGAAAACACAACGTCGTGCGTGTCCGTGGACGTGTCCGCGTTCCTCCCCGACGTCGCATACAGGTGGAGCAAGAAGAGTGTGAAGAGGTACAGCAAGAACGCCAGGCTTGGTGACGGCCGACAGTGAGCGTACTTATGATACGGTCGGGGGGGGGGGGCAAGCGACGCACCTGTGCATCCCGAGCACGTACGTGACGTGGTCCATCCCAATGTCATGCACAGCATCGAGTTCTTCGTCAGTAGCGGACATGAATAAAAATCTGCCGTTGTGTATTGTAACAATCCGGGTCATGAAAAGTGGATGAGAACGGCCCACCCTGACGCCATGAGCAACTGGGCACCATCCAGTCATAAGAACAAATCAAACACAAAGGCGATGGACGGCACACGCACGAATGGGCACAAATGGCGGAACGCACACGCCGCCTTTGATCTCGATCTCGGGTCGCCATGTGTGTTGATCCCCGATGCGAGCGTATGTTCGCTCTCGTCGTCATCGAGTGATCCCGTCGGCGAGGTGGTCGTTACGAAACATACATCGATGATGCGCGCGATTCCAGCAAGCATGAGCGTGTTTCCAAACATCGCGTGTACCTTGAAAGGAGCACGTCGGACACAGGGAATGGGATAGTCAAACAAGACTGACTTTGGTAGATAACATGAGTGCTTGGGCGTGTTCTGACATGGCCCAACCGGTCAATATGACGCTGCCATAGAGGATAGTGTGGTTATTCTGATCAGTTGGAACGAATCTGGGATGATGCACATCAAACCTGGAATAACATTTCTCTGAGATCTGTTTAGTCAATGGGTGGAGGCAAGAATCGGAAGGTGACATGCCTGATTGTTACGGGCAAGGTAGATGCCCAATGCACCGCCTGCCCACCAGACCACTCCCAATGCACTTGCATCAAATGAACAGAGAGAAGAAACGGAGAAAGATGACATACGTATGTTGCATATCTTTTGCCGACCACTCGCCTCCATGATGTTCCGTAAACGTATTCACAATACCGTGTGAGATTGCGGTATATAAACTGGTATTTTCCCTACTGTTCACCAAACATGAACAAACCTCAAAGTTCGGTCAACTGACAATTTCTGTACGGGCTCTAAGTTACGCTCAGGAAACGATGGTCCGAAAGAGCACAAAAGCAAATACCTCAAACGTGAGTAGTGGCATTGACATACGTCGGTATATGGCTACCCGAATGTTTTCTATGCAACCAGAAGGCCGGAGACGGGTTCGTGCTGGACCAGGGTCCATCAAAAGGCACAGGTGTTGATCCAAAGGTGCGGGAAGGCAAGCGAAAGGAAGAAGAACTGAAGAAGGCGATTATCGGGTACGCTCGATGGGACTTTTTGAAGAAGCCGGTGAAGTTTGGCGAGTGGAACCGGCGGGCGATTGACCAGGGCGAGGTGCAAAAACTGGTAATGTCATTTCATGCACATGGATGCAATCGTTTCAATGCTCAGCACAACATCCCCATTGTCACGAAACGAGAATACGTCGTTGAAGGTACCTATACGGACAACAACGCGGAGGAGGACAGTCTCCCACTGCTACAACTGAAGGATACGGTTCCGGCATCCTACCAGATGCATGCCGCGAGCGGGCAGCACCGAGTGCGGGCTCTGGAGCGATGGCTGGCATCGCAGAAGACGGAGCTGGCGCGGGCGAAGAAAGAGGCGGTGACAATAATGAACCTTCCAGAGGATTCGCTCGGGACGCTGGACGCCATGGATTTCAACAAACGGATCAAGTCAGCGGTTTACGTGTTGGAATCTATTATTGCGTTGGATGGCCAATGGGCGGTGACCATCTACGACTCGGGTGAGTAATATTTCACACGTATCATGATAACTCGTGTATGGTAGCAGGGTGCTGCACGAATATCAAGTGCTCGCAGTACAGATGCAACATATCATGTTATACGCGGTCCTTTCTGATAGCATGATACATTTGTCTATACTGTACTAACAACGTTAACACTTCAGACCTGGTTGGCACCGAGGCACTAACGTATCTGTCGACAAATCAGCGCCTTCACGTGTACAAAGAGACGCCTGAGGAAGGATTGGTCCAGAAATATGTGGAGATGATGGCACACAGGAGCCCAGACAAACGGGTGCCTGTTCACCCGACAGAGACGAAAGGAGTGCCGTGGAAACATTACGAACTACTTTCGATGGACTATACAAGAAGTCTGTTAGCATCGATGTTAGATGCGGGAGGCCACTTTGTACATGACAAGGGATTCAAATTGAAGTCGTTCCACGAGGAAATGATGTCGGCCTATGGCGGGGTAAGTTACTGTCACTTTACATTATATTTAACTGAGACGACACTAGATACTGGCGTACATATGTGTCCGTGCGGATGAACGGATGCGTATGTGCTTCAATGCTGTCGATTTTACTGCAGGAGAGATGGACGAACTGGAGAGGAGATTAAACGAATCAGATACACAGGAAGCAGCAAAAGAGGACGTCCGAAAGAAGATGCGCGAGTTGAAACGCGCAACGTTCGTGAAGGGTGCACTAACGGAAATCCATCGCGAAATGGCGGACGACGCATTCAAGAAACACTTCGACATTTCGACCTCTATGTCATACCGTCTTGGCCACCAGGACTCTCACCGGACGCTCGGACTATATCGACATGATGTATCCTCAGCTATGGACCGGACACTCAGTAAGTTGGAAGATTCGGATTCACTCTCGAGCTTGGACGAGCTGGTTGTGAAAGCGATGCGGAACGCTGGTGCGAAAGCCCGCCTGGTCATGATGAGCAAGTGTAGTACACCATCCAAGGACTTCACCGACTTTCCCTTTTTCACTCGAGCGTTCTACTCAGTCGCTTGCAGGAATCTCAAAACAATACAACAATCTATCCTCGAGGTGAGTCACTCTGTCTGCTTTATATCACGCAAATGTCATTGTACCATATACATCTACTTATACTACTCTACAGGTCTCGTCCTGGTGGTCCCCTTTCATCGGGACTCAACACCTACACGGAAAAGATTGGATGCCAGGTTCTGCGAGCGCCGACATGATCCGTGCAGTGTTAGCCCATCCTGCGTACGATCCGGCTCACAGAGAGCTGGCCTTATCGGAAGTAAGTACCACATTACATGCACACCATAGTTACTGACATTATGTAGGTTATGCATATGTTCTTCGACTCGTATGGAACGTTCCTCCACCTCGAAGGAGAACTCGCCAGCATCCACATCCCCAAACCACCCCAACGGCAAACCGAACTTGAAGCAATGTTCGGTTGCAGCAAAGCAAGTGATACAGATGCTAAGAAGTCGGGAGGAAAGGGTAGACAGAAGATGAAGGATACCGCCAGTAATGACGATGCGGTCGACTTTGAGGATGTGGACGGAGTCGTGGATGAAGATGAGGACGAGGACGAGGACGAAGACGAAGAAATGACGGACCTCAGCGATTCAGAACAGCTCGCCCACCGCAAAGCACGTGCCGCCGAACGCGAAGTACTCGACAAGCGGTACAGGAGTCTTGCCAAGGAAGTCTCCGACGCAGCCGCCCTTCTCAACGCCGCAAAGAAGGTCAATCCCAACACTATCGACAAGGTCGACTTCGGCAAGACTTGGAATCGTTCGTCCGGCTATTCGGACACCGTGTTGGCCAATCAGTTTCGAGGTCAGCACATCGTCCCGTTTCATACGTTCGAATGGTGCACAAAGATCGGCCCATCCCGCACTCGCATTATGCGCAATCTCGCGCGCATCG
>JBBPLZ010000081.1:0-26187 GCA_038090055.1 Hemileccinum hortonii | reverse complement strand
GTACACATCCTAGAAGAATCAAGGTTTTATTTAAAGATAAACAAGAAGATACCAAGACAACAAATGTAGTTTGGCCTGAGGTGTTTGTAAATCTAAACATTTGATCTATGTACTATTTGTGCTATACTGTATACCTTGCAAAGAACTTATCAGAAGTTTTCAACTATTTGTGTACTTGATTGGCATGGTGTCTAATTGACATAGCCAATAAACATATAACTAAACAAACTTGGATGATTGTGCCGAAGGCACAACTAACTAAATAAAACTCGGATGATTGTGCCGAAGGCACAACAACGGGTGAACTGGCTCGTATCAGTTGTGCATGGTGCTGATTGCATTCTGCACTCCGGAGGTCATGATTGCAGTTGCGTTTGAAGAATGGCAGCAAGCTAAAGAGATGATGAAAAGAGCTCATGGTATGTTCCCTTTCACCTGAGTTGTCCGTCATAATCATCCATCTTCAGGGTATGGCCATAATTGGTGGACGATGACCCATGGTCATTTCATCCTCATCGGTGGGTTCGTTCTTCGTGATGATGCAGGCGTCAGGGAAATCAAGTTTGATGAATTACTGTCGCTCATGGACATGGGGAATATAGTCAATCCGATCACGAAGGATGAAATCATGGATAAGAGCTCTTCCGATGGTCTGTCGAAAGCGATCCTCATTGTTCAATTGTCTTGGTTTGCCAGCCAAATCATCGCTCGGCTTGTCGATCACCTCGCTGTGACACTACTTGAACTGGATACTGTTTGCATGGCTTTGCTCACACTACCTGTGATTTTCTTTTGGTGGGAGAAGCCACGTTGCCCTGGGCATCCCCATATTTTCTATGCACGTACTTTTGTCAAAAATGAGAGCCAAGTGACGACGCAGGGGGAACTGTTACCGGTGAGTATAGATTATATTATTCCAGCTTCTTCAGCGATTCGACTCTGCACTGATGCACATTGATAGAATAAGTCGACGATCACAACGCACAGAAGACTGATTAATCTTCTGGGACCTGCGGGGCTGCATAGCGGGTCCATCCTTTCACTCATGCTCACTTGGGCGGTATTTGGAGCATTACATGCAATTGCTTGGAACTATGAATTCCCAACGGAGATCGAGAAGTCTATATGGCGCGTTTTATCACTTACCTTGGCTGGATTGCCAGTCATCTGGATGGTTTTAACGGTAATTGATGATTCTATTCTGAATTCTGTTCCTGACGTTGTTAACGATTTCATGGATCTCGTGGTTGTATTTTTTCCCATTGCTGGTGTTATATCGCGGCTACTCTTGGTCGGTCTTATGCTCGCTAGTTTACGTTCTCTGCCCCATTCTGCGTATCAAACCATCCCATGGACCGATTACATTCCTCACCTGTAGTTCTTTACAGGTTTTTACTCAGCCTTTGTGCGCATGCTACTACGTACTGGCTTTGCAGACTTGATATATCTTTTTGCTGATTGGCAGTTGTATTTGTCTGCGCGCATCGAATCGGTTGCTGGTGAATATAAAAATCAGAGATTCCAGCTAGTTGTACAAGCGAGTGGGGGTTGTATGCACATACAATTTGTCTTGACCCATACCGTGCCCCGTTTCTCAAGGTCGTTGGCAAACTAAAGCCATGTCATCATCATGGTCTCGAATTCTCCTTTCACCCATCGGTTCGTTCCTCGAATACGACATGTTCTCACCGTATACAGAGCACATTGTACGATGTAATATACATATGTTTCTCTTTTGGACCTCGAGTTCGAACGCGCATCTGCGATGCACATAGCTATAGCTGCAGAGGAAAGATACCGGTATGAGTGAACAAGTGGGAAAAAGGTGAGTTACGAAGTATGATATGACATACCAGTAGTTGGTGCCAGTGAAGAGTCAGAAAGAGATACGATTCAGTGGAATCGCGATGGCTCTAGTACTTGTCGGAATCTTCGAGTCTGGAAGTTGTTATCGATAGCATAACTTGAACCCAACCCACTGAGTAGATCTAGGGAAACATTGCGGGCGTAGTAAATAATGTGTTCCTTGTAAAGGCCGTGCTTCGGTTACTCACTCGAAACAAGTTCGAATCGGTTCCTCTACCTTCTTCGATCGCGGTACGATCTTACACTTGAACGGCTTCACATGCCTTGACTGCAATATCCACTCGTAAGAAACATTGTGACAATCAAAACAACTCCCGAAACTTACCGTACAATCCGTTCCTCGCTGTCAAGCATCGGCACCAACTGGTCTCAACATATCCGACGTTGCCAGCATCATCGCGATGCAAATAAATATCGACAAATCCACCATGTGCCGTTTACGGTCATCTTCCCCATCCAAAACATGCCTTGTGCAAGTCGGGCTCAGGTTGATCCCTACCAAGTTGGGACGACAGAAACTTGGTCACGCGTCTCACGACTCTCATGATGACTGCCCGCGCTACTATGTCGCGACATTCTCTGTTTCTACGCAGATCATTTCCAATAACAAGCATTATCTTAACATCTCCCTATCCCAACCTTCATGCTCTCCTACCGCGACTAGTAGACAGCTTCCTCCTCTGCCCGAGCTCAAGCAACGCGTCCTCGTCGTTCTCACTTCTCCTCTCGGTTATTGCCAGTAAGAGAGTGGGCCTTTTAAAGAGGTCATAGGACCGGGACTGCCATATGTACGCACGACATAGCTGGTAATCATCTCTAGACTCGAATGCGCTCCCTAATTATGTTCCTGCGATTGATGACTGTCACGCATAACTTGCAGCTCGGCAGCTCAGTGGCAACATTTAAATTCCACTCGACATGCTTCCCTGCTTCTTTCGAGCGAAAACGAACTCACCCACCGCCAGTGTCCCTCCTGACAATGTCAATCAAGCATTCACCCCTCGCACGCACGCTGCGCAGTGCCAATGACAGAGGTGTATTACTTGAACGTCGCACTCGCACTATTCAATACAGGTGCGCGTCCATACCCTGTTATTCCCATATATGCTCATCCATGACCTTCTATGCACAGCTATGGGTATGTCCCGTCCACCAGTAGCTGTTTCCGGGCTCTGACATGTTTCGTACAAGTAGCCCCAACATACTATGTGTTATGTAAGTCCCATATTGACTCTACTTGCACCAGTGCCCATCTTTGGACAAAATTTCCTTTTGTTCAATGGTTACGACAATCGTATGTATTCAAGTTCCTCGTTCCCGCTTGCAGAAAGCTTCATGCATGCCATTCAGGCTCCCTTCCAAGGTCTCTCTGCACCAGCGTCACAAATCATCACCTTGGTACTCGCGTTCTTGACACATTGATCCTTCAAATGTCCAAGATCGACCCCATCAAACTCACGTCACTCGACCGACGGTCCACCCTCTTGCTCCAGGCAGCACACGCTCACACAGACAAGCCTGCAACGATCGACCTCGATTGCGAGGGGGCGAGGAAAAGGACTCGGCAGGCTCAGAAGACTCGGGGATAAACGCGGTCCGAGGTACATTTGGAACAATCGGAAGCATCATGCGTGCGCGGAGTGTACGACGAACCAGCCAATCAACCTGATCCACTGGCTCAGTAGGTGCATCACGAGGCATGGGGGTCGGCGGGGGCATGGTCGGGAACCTCGAAGGGCTCCCGTTCTCCTTCTCGCAACATGTCGACTACAGGAATGACGGGCTTACGCGGCATTCATTGTATGATGCACCCATGCCCTCGGCACGCTCAGAGTCGATCGACCGCGCATCAGAATTCTCGGCGTCAGCATAAAGTCCTCGACGGACGACAATCAAGTTTGCGCAAGACCTCGTGCAACCATACACTCCTCCAGGGTGCCAAAGCGCGCAGGCCGTCCACGCACTTCGTACGACATCCATCCCGGCGAATCTCGATAGCAATATACCACCATCGTTCCTCTACCCACCCACGTCGGCCTCGGCCTCGCCTGCTGTGGTTCTATACCACCGCTACCCCCACCTGCAGGGGATGGTCGTAGCATGCCCCAGGACGTCCAATCGATTGTTATTCCGCGACGCGGCAACGACGAGCCCCTCGCACCGACCGTATCCACCTACGGCGCCCGAGCCGAGTCCGACCCGTTCAAGACCCCATCGACACCCTCCATGTCCGCCTTTGCTTCCTCGAACAATTTGCTAGGGAATGAAAGCTCGTTGTATGTGGATTTAGCCGAGACCGCAGGGTACGCCTCATCGGTTGGGAGTACGGGTAGCGAGCAGACAGTATATGCAACCCCACTCTCTGCAACATTGCCCATCCCTACGCGTCCAGCAAACACGTCTGTTAACCCTGATACTATGAATACAGATGGCGATCGAAGGAACAGAGATCGGAGAAGTAGCTCGACATCGCGGACGCGACGATACCCCAGAGGAGTCGACGACGCCGAGGAACGGCAGAGTTTGTGGGGTCGACAGTCTCCTGTGGAAGAGGAACAGCGGGAACACCCAGGCGTGCGACTCGTCCAGCCATCTTCGCGGTCCGGTGGGCGATTTTGAGCACCGGGAAGGACTGGGACGCGCTTCCGATCTGCACGCATCTGATGTGGGTTGTTGTAAGGACGCTTTCTCTCCGTTATTTAAATATCCCTCGCGTTTTATTCTCTTAATATCAGACTGGACTTTAGAGAAAAGCCTGACTGGTTTTATTATGTATACGTGTTCTCGTCGTCTCTCCTCGGTTATCGAGAGGATGGGCTTTAAGGGTAGTTACCATGACAGGGCGTGTCATCCATCTCTGGATGGTCTACTATGTTGCTGTGATTATAATTCGGCAGTTCATTGGCAATGTTTCACTCGACATGCTTCTTCCGAGCCACAACGAACTCAACCACTGGCACCGCTGGCTGCGTCCTCCATGCCACCCATTTGTCCTCTCCCTGGTTACACGCGGACCCATGCCATCCGAACATCATCCTGTACTGGCTGTGCTTGATCCCTGTCGCCTTCCTCACACCCGAGATCATGAAATGGTGCGTTTTGTATATGTCGAGACTCGATTGAGCTGTCTGGTATGATCATGCATCCTCAGGTCGCCCCCAATTAGAAATCAGGATTGGCACGCACGATTGGCACGTGTTTAATACGAAGGATAGTTTCGCCTCCCTGGCGCAATGCACAGCAAACCACAGCAATGCTTGAGCGCCCCGCGCCCCTGCTCTTCGCTCCCTTTCGTCATGACTCGCGTTACCAAGGTATGTGTGCTTCCTCTTCTCTTGTATTTTGCCGAGCTTCGCCTAGGTCCAATTCCATCTCGCGCTACTACTAGTAGTATCAAAGGGTTGAGCGCTCACTAGCGCCACTGGCATATGTATATCGAATTCGAGACGGACCCTGCGTCGTTCGTAAACGTGGGCCTGAGAAGTTCACACCCAACATCATGCTGTGCATTTATCTGGACCCTGTTGAGGCCGCATGTAATCCAGGTGATCATGTATAAGTACCGGTAGCGCTCACCCCTCGATAACTTTGGCTCCCCTCTATTCGACATGCTTCCCTCCCTAGTCACCCTGCTGTGTATCCTTCAGCTCGCCCGAGCTACCTCGACAAACACAACCACTTCCGGCTCTTCCTCTTGCGACGCGACGTCTTGCAACTATCGCAGTATCTGGTCCTTATTAGCTAGCTGTGGGGCGACCCTGATGATATGCGTCTGGCATGCAATCCACCCGTCCATCCCTCTCCCTCGCTTCAAATGGTTTCATACTGTTCTATATCGGTTGTGCATGGTGCTCGTTGCGTTCTGCACTCCGGAGTTCATGATTGCGTCTGCGTTTGATGAATGGTGCGAAGCTAAGCGGATGACGAAAATGGCTCACGGTATGTTCCCTATCGCCTGAGCTGTCCATCATAATCACCCATCTTCAGAGCATGGACATACATGGTGGACGACGACACATAGTCATTTTGTCCTCATCGGTGGATTTGCTCTTCGTGATGATACAGGCATCAGGGAAATCAGGTTTGATGAATTCCTGTCTCTTGTGGATGCGGGGAAGTTAGCCAATCCCGAGCTCACGAAGGACGAAATCATGGATAAGAGCTCTTCCGATGGTCTGGCGAAAGCGATCATCAGTGTTCAACTGACTTGGTTCACTGCCCAAGTCACTGCTCGGCTTGTCGATCACCTCGCTGTAACACTACTCGAACTGGATACTGTTTGCATGGCTCTCCTCACACTACCTGTGATTTTCTTTTGGTGGGAAAAGCCACGTTGTCCTGGACATCCCCATATTTTCTATGCGCGTACTTTTGTCAACAATGGGAACCAAGAGATGACGCAGGGGGATGGTGACACGGAAAAGTTGCTGGTGAGTACAAATGATATTATTCCAGCTTCTTCAGCGATTCGACTCTGCACTGATGTACATTGATAGAATAAGTCGACGATTACAACGGACAGAACACTGGGTGATCTTCTGCTAAATGTAGACCTGCAGGACGAGTCTGTCACTCCATTCGTGCTCACTTGGGCGGTATTTGGAGCATTACATGCCATTGCTTGGAACTACGATTTCCCAACCGAGATCGAGAAGACTATATGGCGTGTCTCATCACTTACTTTGGCTGGATCGCCAGTCATCTTCATGGTTTTATTGGTAATCGATAAGTCTAATCTGGATTTTGTTCCTGACATCGTCAGCAATTTCGTGATTCCTGCGCTTTTATTTGTAACGCCTATTGCTGGTGTTGTATCGCGGCTACTCTTGGTCGGCCTTATGCTCGCTAGTTTACGTTCTCTGCCCTCTTCTGCGTATCAAACTGTTCCATGGACCGATTACATTCCTCATCTGTAATTTATCTTTTTTCTGATGCAGTTGTATTTGTCTGCGCGTATCGACTCGTTTGCCGCTAATATAAAAATCAGAGATTCCACCAAGTTCATGATCAGCAGCGAGCTAGCTGTACAAGCGAGTGGGGTTGTATGTACATATGATTTATTGTGACCCAGGGCCATACCGTGCCCCGTAAAGCTATGTCATGATCACAGTCTCAGGTTCTCCTTTCACTTATCGGTTCACTCCTCGAATACGACATGCTTTCGCCGTATACAGAGCACATTGTACGATGTAATATAGATATGTATTGTACTTTGAGCCTCGAATCAGAACACGCATCCGCGATGCATCATGATAGAGCTGTAGCTGCAGAGGAAAGTCCCGGTACAAGTGAACCAGTGGGAAAGGAGTGAGTCGCGAAGTGGATCGTATTATATGACATACCGGTGGTTGGTGCCAGTGAAGAGTCAGAAAGGGATACGCGATTCAGTGGAATCGTGACGGCTCTAATACTTGTCGGAATCTTCAAATCTGGAAGTTGTTATCGATAGCATTTTTGAGACGCACAATGTGCCACCGTGGTCATATCTCAGAATACAAATATCCAGGCCCAGGTCCCTCTCACAACCTGCTGAACAGATCCAGATAGTGTGTCCCTTGTAAAGGCCGTGCTTCAATTACCCACTCGAATGAGGCTCAAATCAGTTCCTCTGCCTTCTTCGATCGCAGTACAATCCTACACTTGAACGGTTTCACATGATTGCAATATCCGCTTGTAAGAAACATTGTGACAACTAAAACAAGTCTCGAAACTTACCGTACAATCCCTTCCTTGACGTCAACCAGCTTGCTGCACACCAAATGTTCCCGGGAAGGTACGCCCCCTGGGGATCAAATATCCACCGTAGATCTCGTCTTGGGTGGTGACATGCATCGCTAGCATGAAACACACTTCAGTCAGACCAGAAATGCACCTGCGTGAAGAAACGCACCCAATGGAATAACCACGCTCTACCTAAGAAGTTCAGTACAGATCACATTGCACCTAGAGATGCGTGTCACGATCCCCCACGGATGGAAGTCTGCCGTGTCCAACGACGGCAAGCGCTTCCGCTTGCGCCTTTTGAAGAACATCGGAATATAGAACGAGTCGGAAAGGGGTATGAGTCACTGGCACGGAGTGGGTCGGGATCCTTCGTACGATATGACGTGCCATTGCCTAGTCTTCGGTGGTTTGGATCAAGCCAGTGGGTTAGTTACCCTGGCACGGGCGGACTCGCGCGGGTGGGATGGTCTTGGAGTGACCGGACGACTTGTAGCGGCCTGAGACGCAAGTCATGTAGCTATGCACTGCGAACGTGGTTGTTTCTCAGCTTTGCAACGGGGGATGGTTTGTCGAGTCGAGGGAGTCTGAGATGGTGAATGGGAAACGTACTGTCATGATTGAGATGTGTCGGGCGGGCGCGCTCACACAGACCAGCTTGCAACGGTCGACCTCGATTCTGAAGGCGAAGAAAAGGATCTGAGGGCTCGCTCGGTGGCAGGAAAAAAGAAAAACTTGAATACTAGTATGCCACCTCGCCTAGCTCGCGCACGCCGCTTCGTGCCTCCGCTTATGTAGGATACCACCTTACAGGCTTGGAAGAGCTGGGGATAGATGCCGTACGGGGTATTTTTGAGATAATATGCTTCCAGCCCCCTCTGGAGCTTCCTGGTGAGCTGCGAAATCACCCTGCTGATTTGGGTCTGGAGCGCAATTGATCCCTCTGTCTCTGTCCCTGGCTATGTGTGGACCCATGCCATCCTGTACCGGCTGTACCTGATACCTGTCACCCTCCACACTTCCGAAACCATGATCACCGCCGCGTTTGATGAATGGGACGAAGCTAGAAAGATCATGAAACGTGCTTATGGCGCGTTCCATGTCCAGACTCGACTGAGCTGTCTGGTATAATCATGCATCCTCAGACCCCATAACTTGAAGTAGTGGACAATGACGCGACACTTTGGCGGCTTTGCTCTATGGCTCATCGAAGAAATCGAGATTGATAGCCTGAGATTCCTATACCGTGGGTCAGACTACACTGGCATGCTTCATTGGTCTGTGTTTAACTTGAAGTTCCGTGGTGTGACACATTTCGTCTCCCAGGCGCAATGCGCTCCGCGTCCCTGCTCTTGTCATCTTTCACTCACACGGTCGTGTTGTGCATCTGGTCGCCTTCGCCGCTCAAAATCACTCCCTACCGTCACGACTCGCGTTACCAAGGTATTTGTGCTTCTTTTCTTTTCTTGCCCCGAGCCTTTACCTAGGTCCAATTCCATCTCGCGCCACTGGCATTAAAAGGTTGGACATCAAGAAAATAAAATCGAGAAGGACCCTGCACCGTGCGCAGAGAGTGGAGCAACCTTCCATCCCAACCCCTGATGTTCACACCCAGCATCATGCTATGCACTTATTCGGACCGCGTTGAGGTCGCGTGTAATCCAGGTTGTCATGCCTAAGTACTCCAGCAGCGCTCACCCCTCGATAACTTCAACTTCCATCCTTTCGACATGCTTCCCTCCCTGTTCACCTTTCTTTACATCATTCGGCTCGCCCGAGCTACCTCGACAAATACGACCACCACCGGCTGTCCCTCTTGCGAAATGACGTCCTCAAGCTATCGCAGTATCTGGTCCTTATTAGCTAGCTGTGGGACGACCCTATTGATCTGCGTGTGGCACGCGATCCACCCCTCCATCCCCCTCCCTGGCTTCAAATGGTTCCATGTCGCTCTATACCGGCTGACCATGGTGCTTGTTGCCTTCTGTACCCCCGAACTCATGATTGCAATTGCGTTTGATGAATGGTGCAAAGCTAAGCGGATGACGAATGTGGCTGATGGTACGTTCCCTATCACCTGAGCTGTCCACCACAATCACCCATCTTCAGAGTGCGGTCATAAATGTGGATGATGACACGTAGTCATTTCGTCCTCATCGGTGGGTTTGCTCTTCGTGATGATACAGGCATCAGGGATATCGAGTTTGATGAATTCCTGTCGCTTGTAGATGCGGGGAAGCTAGTCAATCCTGAAGTCACGAAGGATGGAATTATGGATAAGAGCTCTTCTGATGGTCTGGCGAAAGCGATCCTCATTGTTCAACTAACTTGGTTCACTACCCAAGTCACTGCTCGGCTTGTCGATCACCTCGCCGTAACACTATTCGAACTGGATACCGTTTGCATGGCTCTGCTCACACTACCTGTGATTTTCTTTTGGTGGGAAAAGCCACGTTGTCCTGGACGTCCTCATATTTTCTATACACGTACCTTTGTCAACAATGCGAACCAAGAGATGACGCAGGAGGATGGTGACACGGAAAAATTGTTGGTGAGTACAAGTGATATTATTCCAGCTTGTTCAGTGATTCGACTCTGCACTGATGTATATTGATAGAATAAGTCGACGATCGCAACGCAGAGAATACTGATTGAACTTCTGGGACCTGCAGGGCTGCATGCCGAGTCCATCCTTTCACTCGTGCTCACTTGGTCAATATTAGGAGCCTTACATGCAATTGCTTGGAACTACGAATTCCCAACCGAGATCAAGAAGACTATATGGCGTGTCTCATCACTTACTTTGGCTGGATCACCAGTCATCTGGATGGTGTTAGCGACAATCATGGTTTCTATCAAGAGTTCTGCTCCTGACATTGTCAACGATTTCATGGGTATCGTGGTTGTATATTTTATTCCCATTGCTGGTATTATATCGCGACTACTGTTGGTCGGTCTTATACTCGCTAGTTTACGTTCTCTGCCCTCTTCTGCGTATCAAACTGCTCCATGGACAAATTACATTCCTCATCTGTAGTTCTTTTTTTCAGATTGAAAATCAGAACGTCAAGTTCATTGTACAATTGTTCACTAGATCTCGCACTGTTGCATACTCAGCGGGTACAAAAAAGTCTGGGATTGTAGGGGCTCCTCCGATTAAATAGTACGTAACCACACATCAAAACCGGTCACCCAATGCTCCACCAACACCCGCACCGACGGCAACACATCGTCAATAACGCTCGCGTCCCCGAGCCCTCCTGCTCTTGCGCACCCTTCCACCAATACACCGCCCCACAAGAGAAGCCAAACCATCGTCCACAACCTCCCCACCTCCCCGCCCACCCGCCTTCCGCTCATTCGATAAAACGCCCGCTCAGCAAGCATCCCGGGACCCATCATCCCAAACCCGACCAACATCCACCACGGGCTCACCCTCCCGCCCAGACCGAACAGCACCATATCATGCATGATCGCCGACGCGAGGAACGTACCGATCACGGCGCCCGCACGGCCGAAAAACATGGAAAACGGATAACCGCCGAGGAGGACAAATTCACGACGGTGCCACTGGTGCCACCGCCGACCCCAAAAGTCGTGCAGGGACGTTGCGCACCAGGGAGCGTCGAATGCGGGGGGCCATTGGGCAGGGTCTTGTCTTAGTAAAAGAACGGCGAGGATCGTGTAGAGGTCATATGTTTGCTGTATGGAAGCGTAGCCTACAACGGCGGTAAAGGCAGTGATGATGCTCGCGCGGACGTATCGCACGATGAAAGGAAGGGTTTCGTCGATGATGGTCGGTCCTTCTGTGTCGATGGTGGATATGACGCCGGAGAATGACAGGATTGCCCGGTGGAAGACACCGGATACGAGGAGATGCACAACTAGAGAAATGAATGTGCAGAGAGCAAATGCGATGCGACTGTTCGTCGGACGCGTTTCTTGAGGAATGTACATTCCACGTGAGAAATTCCAGCCATAACCACGAAAATTTGTGATGAGGTCGAGGGCGTCCATGATAGTTGATGGAGCACTCTTCGCGGCACGGAGGTGTCGCACGAGGGGCTCCTTTTCCAGTGTCCAGTCGAGGGTACGAATAACGACAGCGAACACGAAAGACTAGAGGGAAATCCGCGTAAGTAAGTCTGACGATTGGAGAGGTTTGCACTGAATGATACCTGCCATCAAGAATGTGTTAGAGATTCTTTGCCCACTGGCATGCTTATCGGGTGACATGTCCACTGAAACCATTGCACGCAATGCCAGCAAACAGATCACTGACCATAGTGCGACTCGGGCAGTACGTGCATAGTGCGTAACAGCCAATACTGCTGCTACGAAGCCGCAGACTATCAGAGGGAGGATATACGATACGAACATTGTCGTATTAATAGGAACTTTTGTCGATGGCACACCAACTTGAAGATCCTTCCAAAGAAGCAGCATAGCGAAGGACGTGGTTGGGTCTTGGGGAGTTAGAGGGCCCGTGTTTATAAGGCTTGCTTTTGACTTACATACAGATTAGTTCTCGTGATCGGGAAGTGTCGGATCACTGGTCGCTCGAAATGTGCCGTGCTTGAGCGCATGAGCGCTTGAGCCTCAAGCTCAGGCTCAGATATCCCGAATGTCCCGTTGTGGACATGACCACGACTATGTACTCGCATTATCACTCGTTCATGTCAAGATGATAGTGAACGATCCATGTTCTGGCCGACAATTTGGATTGGGGCTATACCGTGACGGTCGACAACTCACGGTCAGTGCGTTTGTGCCTCCAGGTGGGCGGACTCACGCGCGTTCAAGGGCCCGGGAGATACTCAGAGAGACGATTCGTGTCATGTAGCCATGCCGCACTCAGGCTGCGAACATCATGGTGGTCACTCTCCGCGACACGGGGTAATTTGCCGAGTCGAGGGAGTCTGCTGGTAGGAATGGCAAGAAATTGTTCTATCATGATCAAGATTTCTCCGAGTGGGAGGATTGTGTTGCCTAGGCTCCCCGGGCCGAGCCCGGCCGCTCCCGAACTTCAATGTGTAGGACAAAAGTCAGAATTGACTCAGGTTGAGCACCCTCGCCGCCGTCGAGACGAAGCTGGTACGCTCATGTCCGGATCCCAAATGTTTCCGGCAGACATGCCGAAGGGCGGGACTCGGAATCACCCAGCATGCCGCACAACTTCAAGTTGAACTTGGACTGTTCTTTGAAAGGATTCGTAACGGTTTCGAGAACGCGAATCGGTTGAACATGCCATCGACGCCGTGATGCTGTGTTTCTCTCCCGACAGCCCTTCCTATCAATCTCTTCAGAACTGTTGGTTGCTACATACCGCGAGTTGTCATCGATCGTGCATCCTCAAGTCCAGACACCGCTCGGCCAGGACCAGCCCGGGGGGCAATGTTCAAGATGCGGGAGTTAACGCTGACCGCCCTCAGGCTCGCTGGAAAGAGAGGACGGGCAAAGTCTCCTGGAACAGAGTCTACCAGACCAACACAACCTTGTCGTTCGATGTCGGCTCTTCCCTTTACCGCACACCTGTCACACGAATGCCTCTAGACAACCTACCAGCACCAATTTAGTGTGCACTCACTGGCAAACGCATACGCGCGCCGGGAGACAATAAACATTCAAACCGTCACTCCTACCATCTTCTTTTCTGTCGGGAGCGCAGTTCTCACAACCCCTCCACCCATTGAAAAAGGCGTATGAGAAAAGGCGACATTAGGCACGGATAAGCAGAATCCGACCGTGACGCACGTGTCTACGTGCGCTAGCAAGAAAGCACTGGCCGCACGATAAATCTATCAGCATTTCTTACCGAGTAACCAAGTTCGCAGGTGACCCAAACAGATCCGTCCTTGGACCCATCCCCAATTCTGGGGGGGTACAAACACCAACTCTTGAAATGCGACGTGCAAAATCCGAATCTGGTCACTGTCACCCTTTGCCCAGGTGATACAACACATCGCAGACAGGTTTAACTTTGTCGTCTCCGCATTGCCTTGGATATGGTTTGACGCGCACACATCACGAAGGAGCCCGGTCTTTTCATCTTTGACCTGGACTGCATTCTGCTCAGTGGCTACAGGGCTTTCCCTGTGCGGCCCGGGATTATTCGATACACCATCATTCCAAATGCCGTACGTCGCATGTCCATCCGCAGGAGAAAAGACGTCACCGAACCCGAACCGTCCCCTCTCACAGTCTGTAGTCGTGCTATCAATAAGCAACCCCAAACGCTTTGAGGTAGCACATCAAGGTCACAACCACAGGCAGCCACCTTCGCTTTCAAAGTCGCTGACCGAACATACGCCTAACCATGAACCCATAGGGACACATCGCGAGAGAATTCAACCCGTTATTGCGTTGAATCAAGTCTCCACCCCGCTTCGCGGACTATGCTTTAGAATCCACCTCGAAATGCTATCCGGGCCAACCATGAACATTCTTTACTTTAAAGGCACGCAGGCGTGTCCCGAAAAGGGGGCTGGACTCGTCACAGAGCACTATGACAGCCTCAGTACTTGTCTCGACCGCTCTTTGTTACTGATCTGGTCATATGCAATGTCAAGGGTCTTCTTTCTGCACTACAAGACCCTGTTGTGCATCTGGTGTGGTGCGAATAAACTTGGCATGATGGCAGAATCGTAAATACGCTTCAAACTCCTGTCCATCTCAATGATTACGACAACTGTACGCATTCCTCTCCTGCACGAAGCATATTCTTTAGCTGGTGATCCTTTCTCATGTACATTGGATGCGCTACCTATATGGGTATTGCCAAATTATTGGCATATTATGTACCCACTGGCACGCTTGATTGGCATGCCTATCTCACTACTCCCACAGAAGGGTCGCTCGAGCGCACGCCCGGTTGTCACCCATAACGTCACTTCGTGAGCATCGCTGTCTGCTCGCCCTGACTCAAACTCGCTACTACTCTTTCCCCCTCACTGTCATGACCAGGATTAAGGTACGTTCGCGTCTTCTGGAAATGTATCGTACTGCGTCCTTGCCCAGGTCCAATCCCATCTCGCTCCATCAACGCACAAAACGCTCACATGTTTCAATCGAAAAGGAGCCTGTGAAGGGGATGGAATAACCATCCGTTCTTTTCACAGCTGGATTATGTTGATGTCGCACGCAATCCTTGGTTAGGGCAATGTCAGCAGCTCGGCAGCGCTAACCCCTCGATAACTTCATTCCACCCGACATGCTTCCTCGCTTGTTCGTCTTTCTCAGCTCGCCAGAGCCACGACAAATGTAAACGCTACTGGCGGTACCTCCCTCATAATCTTGTGGTGTTAAGTCGTGCAATTATCGCAGCTGGCCAGTTGTAGCCTCACATGACTGATCTATGTCTGGGACGTAATTCATACTGCAGCGCCTTCTCCTGGCTACACGCAGATCTACGTCTTCCTGTACCAGCTGTGCTTGATGCCTGTCGCCTTCTTCGCTCATGAATTGATAATCGTTGCGTTTGCCGAATGGGATCAAGCTAGACGGATCATTCTGTAAAACTTGTTCATGGTGCGTTCTCTGAGCTGTTTGGTATGATCACGCATCTTCAGGTCAGCACTATAACTTGAAGTGGTGAAAAATGGTTCGTAATCATTTTATGTTCATCGGAGGTTTTGCTCTGTGTGATGACAGGCATCAAAGTGTAATAGGGAACGCTGTTCGTTCACAGCCGGAATGACGCAATTGCCGGTCTCGACCACTCTCGCTCGAGTCACCCGCAACCTTTTTCTTTATCCCTTATCGACCGCTGTTCTCTTTCATCCTTTACTTCTCTCCCTGCTACGACATACCTGATTTCATAGTATAAAAGGCCCACCGTAAAAACCGAATCACCAGGAATCAGAGGCCTTGTTGAGTCCAGCGCCGAGACTGGCTAGCGATCCGTTGAGTCGCATCGCCGAGACTGTGGCTAACATTCCGAGAACACAGACCGAATCTGACAGTACGAACCTGAACGCCTCTCGTCTCTTTTATCGCCCCCTATATCGACTATCTACCAGTTACGACTGATCACCATCCCCTACAGAACTCGCCTTGTCCCCCCCCTCACGGCGGAACTCAGTCTTACAAAATTCTTGTCGCTTGTGGAGGCTAGGAAGATAGCAGATCCCACGATCACAAAGGACGACACAAAGGATAAGAGCACCTCCGATGGTCTTGCCAGAGCGATCCTCGTTCAATTGTTTTGGTTTATTAGCCAAGCCATTATCGTTCGGGCTGGACACCGTCCGTATGGCCCTACTCACACTGTCTCTGATCTTCTTTTGGGGAAATACACGCTGCCCCGGTCGTCCTATGTGTAGTGTACACAATCCAAATAACTGAAAGATATCGCAGGTGAGCAATGATGCGCAAATGTTGTTGGTCCGTACCAAATTTTTATGTTATTCTAGCGCTAACAATTTGATGCTCACTGAGGATAACTCAACAATCAGAACGAACAGACATTGGCTGGAGCTTTCATACATGCCAACTCATCCCATTCAGGTTGATACTTACGTGGACAATGCTTGGAACATTACATGCGATTGCTTGGAATTACGAATTTCCAGCTGAGATCGAGGAGACTAACTCACGTTGGCCGGAAGGCTAGTCATCCTTGGAGTTATGAGGTCCATGAACATCAGTAGCCTCCGCTATCTGCTGATGTTCCAACTTTCTTCATTTATTACTGGTATCGTAGCCCGACTGACGTTGTCGCCCTTGTGCTCGCAAGTCTTTGTTCTCTGCCATCTTCTGCACACCAAACGGACCCACGGACCGATTACATTCCTCACCTGTGATTCTTTTTTTGCTAATGTCTGTACTATCCTTGTATATGAGAGTTGGAACGCCACGTTCATCGTTTGCAAGAGATTATCATCAAATTTAGTTGTACAGTTCGCGGGTGGGGTTGTAGGTTGTCGTTACCGAGTCTTCTCTGGTGTTGTGTGTGTGTTAGGGGTTACTTACCCTGACGAGTGTACTCGCCTGCGTGTTTCAATGGGAGGGAGGGTGTGGAAACGACAAGTAGTCTGAGACTCCAAGTAGGCATCCATCGTCTGTCTTTGCGAGACGGGATGATTTGCCGACTGGGTGTCAAGAGAACTACAAAGGGATGGGAAGTAGTGTAGGGCAGTGTAGGGCAAGATATGAACGTACCAGCGTATCGGGTTCCCTCGGAGGGGGCTAGTCTAGTCACCAGACGAGAGGGGGTCGTGTTTGGGCAATTTTAGCCCCGACCTTGTCTGGATGCCATGCACAGCTCTTGGGCCAAAGAGTCAAAATTAACTCTTTCAGGTTACCACACTCTCCTCTCCGACGGGACTGGGACACTGGCACATGTCAATCTACATAGATGCCGAGTATGACCGCGAGACACCTCAGTGCTGCGGATAGGAACGAGTCTTACAGATATGGAACAAAACTCGGACATCGGCGTGCTGAGTCTGGGATTATTCGTCAGTGCTGCGTGGTGGCGTTGGAAGAAACACGAGAGTCAGTTTGACCCGCCGCGTCGATACACGGATCGGCACGATGGTAGTAAGCGTTGGAGAAAGGCGAGCAATGTCAGGCAAACTGTCCATGCACAGTCGTGGATGAGCCTGCCAGTGGGGGTGGGGACACGCGTAACCGATTACTGTGGCAGCGACTCGGTCACGGTGTAAGCGACGATCTCATGCATAAAGTCGCGGCAAACCTTTTAGCCACAACCACGACCGCTCTTTGGCGATAACCACAACCTTGAAACCACGACTAGAACGTTCCACTTCCACAATTCTCAATGTCCGCCGCTGAATATTTCCGCTGGGCCAACGCTAGATAACCTAACCCTTGTCCGAGAGCCCCGACCCAAAAAGTCCCGAATCCTCTCGGCATGATGCCCATCATCATGTACGTATCTCTGCTATCTCGACGGCGTTATCGCACACCCAAAGGCACCCACGCACCAGGAGGCAGTAGACCATCCGGCCAATCGTCATTCTCACGCCCTTCTTCCCCGCGGGGCCACCCAGCAGTCAGGACGGCCACACTCGGCAGAGTCAGCACACATCTACTTGAATCACCTGGATGCGACGTGCGTATCTACTACCACCGTGACTGACCAAGAAAGCCCTCGGATTCGGAGTACGAGGCATACCCTCTATCACAAACACGACGCAGCGTCTATCAGCTTTGCCAACCAGATTACAAATGGCCGTCGGAGACCTCACTGACTCAGGCTATCGAATTCCGGGGAAGAGGGTGAAACGGGCATTAGGAATCATTAATCACTGACAGCCAACTCGAACCGCCTTGCAAAGTAACGTGCGAACCCGGCCATCCACGCTTACCAAGAAATGTGATCAGATGATGCGATCTGACGACTTCTTTCCCGCGACGCATCGCAGCGAGGTTGAGCTTTGTCGTTCACGTCATGACTCGTTCGGGTCACCGGGAAAGCCATCCATGCGGCTGCGGCCACCAAGTGAAACTCGGACACGTTGCGGACGTGCGTGTGGACATGCCATGGCAAGAGGTAACACGGTTTCCGATCACGTGTGCCTTGGACCTCGACGTCATAACCCAAAGGGCCACAAGGCCTTTCCCTTGTGCGGCCCGGTAGTCGCTTCACGCACTGCCACTTCTCCACGAGGTATGTCGGTCCAGGAAAAAAAGAAAAAGGCAGAGAGACATTGACGAACCCCAAGCCCAATCCACCCTTTCACACACGCGCTCATACTATTCATACGCATCCTCAGATACTTGACTCGCACACCGTGAAGAAACGCCACACGGCCACAACCACGACCACGACAATCCTTTTTTTGTTGCAAGAAAAAGTCCCTGGACGGGCATATATTCAAACGAACGCCGCACGGGTACAACGCCGCACCGCGAGAGAGTTTAGCCTATCCATTTTTCGTCCAAGTCGACCATCCGAACACGCCCCCTCTGCGAACCATTTCACAGAATCCGAATTTTGAAACGTCACCAGCGTCAACTATGCCCATTCGTCACGTCACACTCACACGGACCTGCTCGAGAAAATAGGGCTGGACTGAAGTGGGGTCGCCCCTCTTTAGGGAAGTATGCCGGCTCCTACGACCCTCTCTTCTGCTAGTCAAATTGTTTGCTGAATGCGCCAAGGGCCACTCACGAGGCCTGTCGCATAGCGAATACAATATGCTGCGAATAAATCAGGCACGATAAAAGAAGAAATATGGGAATCTGATGGGGTATCACAATTTGTTTGCGTTGTATTCCTGTCCGCATCTTCTTTAAATCTCCATCGTGTTGGCCCTTTTGCAACGCTTTCATCGTCCTTTCGCCGCACCGTTCAAAGGTCCGTCCGGGTTGATGGCATATTATTATTATTATTCAGAGCTAACCTTGTCATTCTTCAGGCCCGGAGAACAGGGAGGGCCGGGGAAACAGTGTGCACGGAGGTGTAGGTGTACCTGAAAGACAAAGATCCGTCCGGCGCGCAAGGTCACGTTCATATCACAGTCGCCGGGCTCGGATGACTCGGAGACCCGTCAAGTCGCCAGAGCTGAGGTAGAGCGGTCGGCTTACACAAAGAAGACCAACGGCGCGTACCATGGCTCTGTGACATTACTGAATGCCTACGCCGGTATCCGTACAGCATGGCACTCGTCATGTGCTACCCCTAGTAGCACCATGTTCGAAGCACGATCCGAGTCCCAGAAGTCTATCGAAACCGATATGGGTATTCCCTATCGATCGTTGTGGCGTTCCCGCGGCCGAGCGATTCCGTGTGACCCGATGGGGCTCTTCGGAAGGGAATTCATAATGTGTATATGGGCGCTGCACCCACGGCGGATGGAGAGATCCTTGGTACAAAGTGCGCCATGATGGGGTCCATTCCAAACACCGGTGTCATAGCAGATACAATGACTCAGTGGATGAAGATGGATTGCGCCGTGGCGGGAAGGTCAAGGCCAAGTTTCCAGGGTCGCATATTCTATGAAGAAGGATTCCAACACGGGCATTTTTCGGAAACGAGGTCAGGGACCCCACCCGTGCGAGCGAGCGCGAGCTAGGGAACGGAAATGACGCGGTTCCACTCTTCCAGGTTGGACACACCAAGGATATTTTAGATGACGTGAAGAGGCTACACAGCCGCGACGACGTGTATTTTTTTTAGGATAAAACGAAGAGGAATGTTGGGGTGAGAAAGGTTGGGCTGGGGGACACAGCCCTAGGTAAATGGGCCTGGAGACCTTTTGTGCGGTGTCGCCGGGAAGTCGGACGAGGCGCAGTGGCGTGCTCGAGTTGGGCGATGCGACGCAGTGACGTTGACAGCGAACAGATGGGGGTCGCGGGCCGGATATAGAATCGGGAAGGATAATAAGATGTGTCGAAAATGGAAAGATGAGAGGCCGAGGAAGCGTCCATTCTGGAAATGGATATGATGTGGTAGGCTGGGAGCGGTAGGGGAGGAGGAGGAGGCGTAGTTGGACCTGTGAGGATAATCCGGACACGTGTAGAGTCAGGTGTGGGGTAGACGTTCATTCGTGCGGGGAAAGAGGGGAGGAGTGGTGGGAGGGGTGAGACGGGTGCAACCGGTGAGCGTAACAAGGATCGGTAAAGGATCAATCGGGAGCGATCCTCGTGTTCCGTTTCGAAAATGGGCTGCCAAGTCACTATAAGAACGGACACTGACACCCTCTCCTCCTCCCCCCGCCTCAATGACAGAGTACGACTACTCCCCCGCTGCCTACGAGCGCTATCTCGCTCAGCAGGCTCGCGTATCACACTGGGTCAACGACACCGTACAGCAGTCACACGCCTACTCCAACCCATTCGTACTCTCTCCCACCCACCGCGATCGCACCTTCTATGACGAGCCAGACCCTGACTCGCACCACCACCACTACCCCGACCAGTGGTCCTCCTCCTCGCGCCCTTCTCGCGAGCGCAGCAGGTCCTACGTCGACCACAACCACTATGACCGTACACACGCACGACACCGCAGCCAGTCCCAGTCCCGCTCTGGCTCTACCCAGAGGGACATCTACGCCCATCCCTCACAGACCTACATGTACCCTCAACCGCATGCCGTCGAACGCACCCCCGCGCCACGCACACACACCTCTCCGCCACACAATTACCAGTATCAGGCTTATGTGACCCAGCCACCGCCAGGCCAGATATATCATCTTCCCCCAAACGCACCTGCCCCCATGCCCAAGGACACGCTCTACCGGCACACATCCCATTCCCGGCACACCTCTGCAAAGCCCCCGTCCCAGCCCTACCTCCTCGTCCAGGGCGGCGGCCCAAAAGCGGAGTATAAGCGCGGCGTACGTCCCAGTTCCCTTCCCATGCGTCTTCTTGTGCTGATGGCGCTCTTGTTGTCTTGTTTCGTCTCGTCGCTGCGATAACGTCTGATCTCACTTGCGCGCGACACTTTAGCCCCAGATACACGCACCCGTACCAGTGAAACCACATAGCCAACAGCCCTTGCTCAAGCGACTCCTCGGTTTCGTCACCATGTCCCCCGTTGCCGGTCGGAGCGCAAACACGCGTGGGTACAGAGGCACCACCTACTGACTCAAATCATCCCGCACAAGCCTGCCTTGGCCCTCGACGCCTTGAACGTGCTTCCATCCTTGTTTTGGAGAGGAGACGATCAAAGACCGAGAACGAGCATGCCTTCTAGAAATGGCAACGCTCGACCATATCCTTGCTCGCTACCGATCTTTCTCCTCCCCACCTCTCCTCCACGCTTCTCCCTTGTCCCTTTTCCCCGCATACACTGCCACTTGTCTCTTTCCTTGCCTTTTTCTCGACGTACGGGCACCCACCCGCATCTGTGATCGGCTTTTAGATACGAACTTGACGCAACTTCCGCAATGCATTTATACACGAACGTTTACGACCCAAGCATATACGATAGACAACACATTTTATTATTTCATCATGGCCCCGCCTCATGCACGCTCACGACACCACGCATCGTATTCAAATGTAGCCACCATCCCTCACTGGAGACGTCTGCTTCTCTTCTTCCGTTCAAATGAAATACCCGACCTTTCTTTGTCTGTCTTTACGTCTCTGTTTTTAGATGGTGTCCCCCCTCTTCTGTTCGGGTCCCCGTTTATCGTCGCTCCTTTATCTCTTAACCCCGTTGTACGATTTCGAATTGCATCATGACAATAAATAAAAACGACCACTGATACGGATGCCTGACACTGATTGATTGAACATTCGAAGATCACACAGGTTTCCGTGCCACGACGTCCACTTTTGAGCCCGTCGCGCGTCCGTTGGGCTCAAAACGCCCGTTTTGGGACATCCTCGATGGATTGTATCATCACCACTTTGGCGTATCACTCGTCAGGGGGACATGAATGAAACTGATCGCATTGATATTCCATATTAGACACGAGAAACGTGTTGAACTTGAACGATGACATGACGTGGGGTGCATGCACTGGCGGCGTGGGTTGCCAGTGGATGTTGGGTTTCGGGTTCGGGTTCGGACTCATATTCCCGTCGCGAGGGTCCATTGGCGTTTTTCGGTGTCGGTAGCGGCAGACATGGAACGTGGGTACGGTGATGGGTGTAAATCGGGGGTGTCGATAGGACGAAGCACTGAGAGGGCTTTGTTGGGAAGGTTGAAGGGGCCCAGAGGATGATCGGCCAAGGAAGAGATAACAAACGAACCCGCGAACCCGACCGTGTATCGGTAGACTGTATCGGGATGGACGGCGTACCGCGCGTGTCCCGAACGGCGAGAAACGTGTGCGAGAGCGAGGTCACCGAGGTTGACGACGATACTCGTATCGGGACAGAACGGGCTCGGGTTGTGGGCCAAGATATGACTCCACACTATCGACACATATTCGCGCAGGGTCAGTCGGGCGTTGTCAGTATCTCGACGTCATCTCGCAATCAACACAGCCCTCAAAGTGCTACGCCCGCACCGCGCCGACCCGTGGCCCGATCCCGAGGCCGAACGCATCCGCATCCGCAGCCCATATGCACAAACACTTCCAAGCCAATCGACATAGCGATCTCCGTCGGACAACATCGGCATAGAACCTCCCTTGTCAATGATGCCAATCATATCAATCCCACATCCATGTCCACGGCATTGGTGCCCAAACCACATGTACGCATCGTTTAAAGTTTGTGAACCGTGTGCGCGGTTTAACCATGTCATCACGATGCTGCGGACGAAAGCTTTGGACTTGGCTCGGAACTTGCAGGACGATCAAACGTGTGTTTGTTCGTAAGGAACGACCAACGAACGGGCGCTCTTGCGGCACATAAAGCCAGCGTGAGGTACGACCAGAAAACGAGGATGGAATGGAATCGTCATGGAGTGGAGTCCAATGCCAGAGGACCAGCGAACCAAGATGCGCTCCGGCGTCCAAACACGAACCGCAACAATTGGGATTGGCACCGCGAACGAGGATTGGCAATTCCATGAAAGACGTTATTGTTCTTGCACGGACCAGTCGGGATGGTCAACGTGGTTACAAGCCAAGGAGGACCGACCGACGGCATCGATCCATGGCCCAGGGTCCGAATGGGAGCAGTAGCACCACGTCGTCCATATCGGACGATCATTGAAATTGGTTTTCTTTCGTGTTCAGTACCATCTTTTTTCACATTCTGAAAAACCCACAGGCGGGGCGCACCAAGATGGAAATCGATGCCGCGAGGCGAGGCGAGGCGAGGCGCAACGGGCAGGGGTCAGCATATACTGCATGCATGCATGCGCTATCGATAGATGAGTTGATCTGATTGGGCGCAACACTGATAACGAACCCACGAGGTTATCTAGCACTTGACGTTGACATGAATGGAGTTTAGCCTGGCACGCTATGCGCCTTCATCGTCATCGTCCCCACACGTCAAGACAAGACATGACACCACGAGCACGCAATGACCAGGCACGCGCCCAGGTCCTACCTTGCCCTCCCTTTATCTCCGAGTCGTTCGCTTCAACGAACCACGACAGGCACTCGTCTTCCCCAACCCCACACGCTCATCATTAATGAATGAATCAATGGGCGGAAAGAAGCAGGTGGCTGTCAATTGAATAATGGCCTACAGGGGAATGGCGTTGGAGTTGGCATAGGACACGTGCATCGTATGGTAACCGTGTGGCATCGTCGTGTGGCCCGGCAGTCTGGTAAGCTACGAAAGAGACATGATGGTGGCTTCTAGAACCGCATACGGTATTGTGAAGGCACATCGAGAAGATTGCGGTCACCCCGGAGATGGAGATCGATGAGGAGGTGGAGGTGGAGGTAGAGGGATGGTGGCGAGAGGTGCGGGCGTGGAGGTAAGACGACGTGCTGGTTGTATTCAACCTTGCCCTGCAGGGGCGGAGCGGATCTACGGGATGTTGCTCGTGAGTAGGAGAACATGGAATGAAAATATGTCCACTCACCTCTACTGAATGGAGAAAGGAGAGTGGAGCCTTCAGCTTCCGAGTCCATTGAGACACTAAAACCGAGTCCCTGGGAATTCCCACAGACCAGCCACCACAAGAGTTCGTCCTGACAGCCTGAGCGTCGATCGGCGTAGCTTGGTTTTCTCCAATGGGATATGCATCCGAGGTATGATGAGCCTGATTTAGACCATTATAATGTGTAGAGAAAGTGGGCATAAACTTTAGTCATTGTCAAGCATTGGTACACTTTGTTACCAAAGACAAAAATCCCACGCCTCGGATACTGTGCACCCATGGGTTTGCAATTCCACTGCCCTCTGCCAGGAGTCTGGACACCTAGGACCTGCAATGAATTGGTTCAAATCAGGGAGTTGGTTAGCCAATGGGACTGCAGGACTACTGGTAACACTGGGACTTGGGTGCTGTAACTGAAATGACCTATTAGTAACAAGATAACCCTGCAGAAATAACAAAGTTCATATATGTATTGCCTTGCTTGCAAGGTTTCTGGGGGGGCATATTGGTATCAGTACATGTAACTGTGGAGTATGTTAGTGCATTTGTCATTGAGTTGACATCATAAGTTTTCTGTGGCACATGTGAAACTCAGACTTAGTGCATTTGTAATTGAATTGACTTTCTGCTAAGCACATGATACACTGAAATTTTGCTTTCAGTGGCCATCAACTTGCATCATGATGTGACAGACCACTCAGTTGTAGGGAGTTTTAGTACTCAGGAATGTGGTGTATTGGATAAGAAGACAAGTACATACACACCCTCAATTCCTTTTGAATGTTGAACAACCTTGTCCAATATTCCCTCATTGTGCCCATGACTTGTATGATGGCATATTACTAGAGCCTGCTAGAGTTTCATCATCAGACCATGGAAAATAATGTGTAAATCTGCTCATGATGTATCTGCCAATTACAAGATCAAAAGCAGAAAAAATATCCTGACTTGGCCCTGGCAAATGGCCTGTGGATTAGATACATATCCTTGGAAATCAGTGGTTTTTTGGTGGTTTCACTAGTCCATCACTTATTAAGCTCTCTGCCACAGCCCTTGTGACAGGCCTATTTCAGAATACAAGGTACTTCGAATGGCAAAGGGACAAGGGAATGAACCTCAAGTGGGAATACTCACTTGAGTGATTGAGTGATGGTACAGTAGCCAAGAGTCTTATTCAGAGAACAGTGAGATTGAAAGAGAATAAGTGAATTTGATGTAGATAAGATGTGCTGTAAGGCCATCTTATATACCTGTACAAGATGTTTGTTTCTATGTATGATCTATCCTAAAAGATAGAAGTTTTATGGTATTCTAACCAATAGCATAAAGCACTAGAATAATGGTGTGCTTTGATGTGAGAGTTGTTACGCTTGGTCCGGGTAGGAGCGAGCGTAGCCTTGGATAACCCCTAGTTGGCTAAGAGTAGACGTGAGGGATGTCGGGATGATGCCGACGGGGTGTTCAGCGATCTAGAGTCGAAGAATGAGTCCTGGACGTGAGGGTGGTCCAGCGACGAGATTGAGAGGTTTCAGAGATAGTCCAATTAATACGAAGGACAAGGACATTGTTGCGAAGACGAGAGTCGACGCGCACAAGGGCAAGGGACTAAGGGTATATTCCCAAGGAGAACTAAGCTAAGGGACAGGTACGCGACGCGGGGGTTTATATACCAAAGAGGAGCGTGCACGGACCAAGCTATGTAATCAGGGTAAAGGGTGTGCTTGGTGAGCGCCAAGAGAATTAGTAATGCCAAGCAAAGGAAGCGTGACTCAGAATGAGTCATGCACGATAAGGTATGACTCGATGTGAGTCAAGACCCGAGACAACAGTACGAGCGATGACAGCATAGGAAAGGTGAACCCGATGGGGTTACCGTGGAGTACTGGTCATCGTGAGTCAAAAGAGATGAACACATACGATGGTGGCATGAGAAAAGTGAACCCGCAGGTTACCGTGGAGAATCTACCATTGTGAAAGAAAAGGATAAGCGAAAAAGGGCATAACAGATGACAAAGCATAATGAATCGTAACAAGAGTATCAATATATTGTTATGGTCCTAACCGACCTCCCTCCCGGATTGGGACAGACCCAACCGCAACCTGTAATTCTCAACCCCTATCTTTTGGGAGTCACGTGACCAGTAGCACGTGACCGTGGGATAGTGTCACATGAT